>VOMN01134250.1:0-17869 GCA_014899125.1 Orchestia grillus | reverse complement strand
TAATTCTAATTAAAATAATGTTACTAATATTGTAACAATATAGTACTAAAGTAGTACTGTAACGATATATGAAGGTAACCTGACCTATTGTGGTACCAGTACATTGCAACAATGTTACAAGCCAATCACGTCCTAAAGTTAAACCCCAATATTTTAACAACGCTGCCAGACAATACAGTTACGATATTGGACGACAACGTTCTCCCAATGTTGTTTATCTTTATTGTACCGTTAATGGGTGCCAATCATATCCCAATATTGGGGCCCAATATTGTCTCAATGTTGTACATCTTTATCGTGACGCCATTGGGTCCCAATATTTGAACCAACACTTTCCCAATATTGTCCCAATAATTCATGCTGCCTGGGTGCTGACGACACGTTTGTTTTTTGGATGCACTTTTTTGCCACAAATGAGGAGTAAGCATCTCAATGTTACGCGTTCTCTAAAATCAGAGTTCAATGAATAACATAATTTGCTGTATACAAAAGTTCACAATCAGACGATCAATTTCAAACATCGATGAATAGAAGACTCCATCGCTGGCGTAAGTCTGGATAACTTGAATATTTATCAAAACCTTTCAATTGAGCAACATTTCAACCCCGCTGTGACCAACATATTTGTAGCCCTAAAGTCCCAGTATCCCTAAATGATTTATTATTTGTCTTCATACATATTTTGGTAATAATGGTTAGGCCAGCTTCCTTGTTTCACGATTAATTAACCAAATTAACTAATGTTCGGGTTGGTTTTGGAAGTTTCTAGATGAAAAAAAAGAAAGTGCTTGGTAACGTCAAAAATGAATGTGTGGAAAAAATATAACTGGCGTGGTGCAGGTATTTAACAAATATTAATAAAATTTACTTTGTTCAAAAGTTGCTTTATTTTCATTAGATAATCTTCTCGGGCCTTTTTTGTAAGAATTTGACCTAGCTCTACGACGTTTGTAGTAGCAGCAAAGATCATTGAGAGTCAATTTCAAGGTAGAGAGCGAAACGTCCAATTCTTATCCCAAGCAGCTGACCCAGGGTCCCAGGCCAAGGTCCCGCAATTGTGTTTCTGCAAATTTTCGATTAATTCTGCTGTCCGAGTGCAATCATAACGTCCTTGACGTTCCTTCCTACTATCCACAGTCCAGTATTTCCGTGGCAATTCACCAGTTTAAGCCTTACTTCATTTACAGCGTTCATGTTGCACTGAGAAGCTTCCACAATTTCTTTCGTTTCAGACCGATGTGGATCATCATGTCATAGATTATTCTGTTCCAATTTTCAGATAGTTTTCAGTGTACCATTCTCAATTGCATCAAGTATCTGAATGAACTAGAAAAACTGTCTAAATGCAGCGTTGTATCACTAAATATCTCAAACCCATCATAAAAAATGGCATTGAATTACCGTCAGATTTATTCCGAACTAAAGTTATCGAACTAAATTTATCGAGCGCACAGTGTTGGTAAATGTTACACTTTACTTCTGGTATCCTTCTGTCAAACGTCACACTGAAAACTTGAAAAAGCCTGAACCCATTTATTATCAAGCTTTTCGTAGCAACGTCTATGTGATCTTTACTTGGTACTTTGACAAATTTTTAGGTTTAAGATGGACTACAGCCTAGAATTTGAATTTCTATATTTTTAAAGAGCATCGCAGTATGTACGAGTATGTAAGGCCTCGAAAGCCCTTCATGTGCCGGCTCCTGAGATCGCTCGTTGTATTCTTACTTGTTCCTGCTAGTGTTGCATGTGATCTTCGTACCACCTGTGCTATCGCACATCGCACCTGAATCTTTGCACATCGCACCTGTGCACATTGCAGCTCTATTCCATTTTATGTTCTTATAGACGCATTTGAAAATACGAATTCTTCGAAGTTTTAACATACCACATCTCAAATTCAAGTTTTCAATGCTGAACTTGGTATAATTCATAAGGAGTTTAATTTTTTTTTTGCATTTTGTAGCCAATTTTTCATCTGTATTTTGATACTTGTATCAGGTATGTACAAAGAATCGCGCTATGTTTTTAGTTCACACTTAGCTAACGTTCTGATCACTTCACGCTGAACGATATACCAGTTGATTAAGAATCACAACTATGTATAGAAGTCTTCACGGGATGTCCACACCCATTTTTAATGTTGTAGTCTTACTCATTGAAAACCCGACGGCTGTCAAGCTTTGTATGTAACTGATTCTTTAGAATAAACGATTTTTCTTTCTTTATTTAATTCAAGCTTGTTGTGATGCTTGTCGGCCCGTGAAATGAATAACGAATAAAACAGCATAAAAACAGTACATATACCTTCAAAATCATGTTATTATCAATTCAGTTTCTTGGTTTGCCAAACCACCCAGACGAAGAATCTCTTTCATCCATCATAACTATGTTAGGAAAAGTTTTGTACCATGGAACAAATACTGACATGAGTGGCCGAGAATATTAATTGCGTTGTCCGAGCTGCAGCAAATCATAAAAGATCCACGAGATATTTGAGTTCTGAATAAATTGTTGGCAGTCATCGAAAATCTATCTGGGAAACTTATTACCAGACAAACCAAGCACAGAAATTGCGACCCATAAATCTGCGTTTGCAGATGCGACGAGACAAGAATAAGAAGGTGGGTCAACCGGCGCTCCTCAAGCATGCTGTGATCTACCAACACCGTTTGCCTGCAGTTGCAAAATCCGATTTCGTGACACACATTTCTAAAATACTGATTGTGGTATCCTAGCTTATGCATACTTTACGAAAATATGACTTGCAACATGCAAGACCTTTGGCAATTGTGTATCACCAAAAGCACGGGGGAATTGTGTATCATCGAATGCGCGGGGCAATTGTGTATCAGCGTATGGGTTTCATACAGACGAACGTCTTGTAGTTGTCGGAATACTCTATAGATTATTCCCAGCTAGAAAAACAAACGCGTAAAATAGAGACGCTGACCTGAAGCAGTAGTCTACACTTGCCAATTACGAGTACGTGGATGAAAACGCTGTCTATTGTACCTTAATAGGTTGGAAGCTTCAGCTATTCACAACGAGCAAGCCTTGCAGTGAGTGTGGCACGCGTAGTCCGCAGCTGTTCACCACCAGTGGCGTGGCGTTGGCAGCGGCCGCGGTCACGTCACGCCGTGCGCCAAAAGCCGCGTGGTCGTCACGGCGCGAGGAGCTGCTGCGCACACCTCACCTCTGCTCTCTGTGTGTTTGTATGCGTCACCGCGTTGGTTGTCAGTGTTCTGGCGCTGCTGAATATTATCTGAAAATGATCATAGTGGTGCGAAGAGTACTCTGAGTAACATTAACAGAACTTTAGATATGAAAAGATCTTTGAAAATTAGAAATTGGCAAGGGCCTCCCGATAATTTACTCGTTGCTGTTTTGGTGCGGTTCTAAAAGAACTTATTTCAACATAAACCTTATGTTTCATTGTGTTTGACATTGTTCCCAAGCCTAATAGTGGTAGTAAGTTAGTGTGATGGAAAATGATTTTACGACACAGAATGCGTTTCGGTGCTTTACTTGATGCAGTTGAGAAGTTTGTACCCTCCGAAGTGACTCGGAGGACAGCGCTGTCAAGTCTTGGTTTGTGTTCTTCCTTCAGCCTGTTCTTATTTTTTTACTGAAAATGGTAAACCACATGTTTTTCAATTTGTTGTTCGTGAGAAGGAATAAAGAAACATTTCAAAAAGGATTCAATCATCAATTGTTCTAACTGGCTATTTCGAAGACTACATGTTTACATGAGAGCAGCTCCCGAGACAGTTCATTTTCTTTTTATTTTGTTGTAGAAGTGATTTATCGAGAGTTCATGAATTTGCAGTCTAGTGTGAGGAAGCGTTAATGTGATAAGGTAATCCGACCAGTCTTCGCGGCCAGAGCAGCTACACAAACCTTGATTTCTTGTTTCTTTATTTGTGCAGAAATGCTAGAAAGTGCAAGCCTTTGGAGTCTGGCAAGAGTAAAATTATTTTCTTTGTCGAAAATGAAACTTTTGGAATGACTGAAGCGTCCTGTTATAGCTGGTGAGTAGATTTTTTTGCTTATAAAAGGCTACAAAACCTTGAACTCATTGGAGTTATTGAATTAACTAAAAATTATTATTTGCTCACCTATTAACAAATTGTGATGGGTCACGTGACAATAAATTCACTTATGTATGTCTGTATGTTATGACTGACTCTACACACAGGTATATTCATGACGATAGACCAAGTCATAGTGACCGCTACGTGCATGTTGCGGTCCACATCTACAACAGCGTTTGATCAGCGACGCCACGAGCGGGCATCAAAATACCCACGTCTGTTTTATGAAGCTTGAATATATTTTTTTCGGTAATGAAAGTTGAAGTAAAATGTACAACAGTAGGCGAGTCGATGAGCATAAGTTCTCATACAGGCGAAAGAATGTGGGTTCGACTTCTTAGCTGCTCTTGAAGTTTGTTATTCACAATTTCGATGGTCGTAAGGCCAGCGCTCTGAGTGGTCAAGAGCTCGACATCGAGAACAGAGTCCTGAGAAACCTCTCTTTCAGAAATTTTCTTTCTTCAATGAAACGGCTACAATCTCCAAAACTAGAGACGAAACTTCGATGCTCGTCTTCAATTTTGAAATTCAGTTAGTCTCAAGTCATGCAGATTTTACATGCAGTAACTAAGAACTTACCAATGAAAATTATCCGTGAAGAATCTAAAGCCAATTTTCAGGTTGTAGTTTCATCGGTTCTCATCGAATCAGCCTCTACCAATCCTTCGAAAGTGAAGGCTGGAGGAGGCCTAAGCGTGAGGTACCATAAATACTAGCAGACCTAAATTTTAGAAAATTCAGCCAAGCAGACTATTTTCGAACAGGTGCCGTACCCAAGCGACCAGGCCAACTCCCAGCCCTAAAATTTTCAGCTCTACCTAAAAATATTCTATTGCATTTCAACGTTTCAATTTATGTTGCCATGCACTTCCCTTCAGCCGTGTTCACTATGTAGAATTTCGGTCACTCATATGACGTCGGGGTATGAGTATCGCTTTCAACACCAGAGCACTTCAAGACGCACACAGCCGACAGTGTCGGTCCCAGCACTAGCTATAGTTAGGCGTATTGACGACTGATGCTTCTGGAGAGTACCTATTCAAACCGTTGTTGGACGAGCACACTCACAGCTGTACCTCGCTTCAACTCGGTTGTCAACCTATCCGAGGTAGCGAAAGACAGCACAACCGATGAGTATCAGTAATTCTAGCAGGTCAAGGCCACTGTTCATCCCGCAGCGAGAGTTGGTGATCGCATTTGGTTCTGCAACTTTGTAACTCAACATGTTAATGTTGCAATCGTAATGATTTAATATTTAATGAGACATTTAAATTTAATGTTTACAGCAAAGTGGATTTATACTACGATTATTGTGGTTAGAAACTATCTTGCAACGTCGAAAGCTTGTTGATCGGATAAAGCTCATAACGTATGCACGTTTTAGCCATGGCGCTTGATTACGAATGTTTGAGCTTGGCCTTGTTGTTCTAACGTTTGATGAAGTCGATGGCATCGGTGAGCGTCATTATTGCTCAGAAAGATTGCAAACTCTCGGCTTGAGAAATGCGACACAAAACCTTGTATAGGCGATGCCGAGATCAAGCTTCGTCGCATGCCTGCGTTCGTTCTTCACTTGTTGAATTGGTTGCTTGACGACGGCGGACGTGTTTACGGGCTGGTCTCGTGCTAGGTCGATAACTGCAACAACCGTCCATTATTTGAGTTTCTGCTCCCACAGCGCTTGCCACACCTACATGTGCGTGCAACTCCAGCTTAGTACAATATGCACATACAAATATCTTTTCAAAGTTCTAGCTTCAAATTCATGACAGACACTCTAAACTAATATTCAACGATATTTCAACTGTTTTCATAGCACTTTCTCGTGCATTCAGACTCCCGATCTTCACTAATACATCCCATGAGGACATAATGCTGCATGATGCCATTACTTACGGAACACTTAATGGGCTAATTGAGAGAGAAAATATGAGAATACGTCATAGTAGCTGGAGTTGTCTCAGCCACGCCACCCAGCGACCATTTCAAAAGAACTGAAAATTGAACTCTATCATTCTTCAAAATTTTATCAAGTATATCGTCAATTTGTCAACGTTTTCGAAAAGCTTCAAAAAATCGATATTCGATGTTTATCTCTGACTGTAAACTTGCATCAGTCCTCGATCGCACTCTCGCTGGATTGCAAGAATTCAAGCACCTTCGACTTCTTATCATCACAACTTTTCATTTGCACTTTCAATGTAGGTTTTTGATTTTCTCCGGGCTGGTGCATACTAATTCGTAGGAAAATAAAGCCTTTGAGATATATAGTATTTATAAGTAGTTTATAAATGCTAAAAGCAAACAAATATCTTTCTTATTCCCTGAAATGAAATGCATCTCACCAGAGCTGTAGTCGTGTTGTCAACTGAACCTCCAGAGCTAGTCTCTCAGCAACGCCACTCTGTTTTTGCATTATCATGAATTAACATAACAGGTCAGGACATTTTCTTCTGCCAACAGTTCAGAAACATTTAGATCTTTGAAGGCTTTATATTCTTTTCTGATATTTTTAAAGTATATGATGCGATGTTAAAGCGTTCAGCCATTTTGAATTTATATAATATACATTTGAAATGGATTATACCGTACAGTGCTTGACGGGAAAATTCAACGGACTTTATAGTCTGACTAACAATATCATTTTCAACAGAAGAAGTTCTCTAATAGGTTTTGATCGAAGAACCTGTTATTCCTCTGCTATCCCTTCGAACATCGAGTCCATCTGAGGTTACTCTAGTTGGGCCAATAGGGGAGGTCGTGCCGGCATTTGTAGCACTCATTCTAACCAACTGACATTTCTTCGTGTAATTAACGGACACAAAAGAGCGAACTTTCTCGCCTTGGGAAGCTGACAACTTTCTATACCTCCCGTTAACCTTCAAATGCTCTTATACCTATAAAAATCGAAGACCCCCCCACGATAACACAATTCTTTCATTATGTTACGCCACATTCTCGTGACGTGACCACAGGTAGCATCAACTTTCCAGGCCCCGTACTGCAGCGTAGCTGCGAAGATCATATCTGACTTGTGCCTTTGTTCTACCAGTGTAACTGATTTTAATTTACATACAATTCCTTCTCTGACTACCTCGAAAACGCAATAGGCTCTTCTGTTGAGGACCAATTGAAGTACTGCTGCGGTTACTTTGCTTTGTTTCCATTCGTCTTCTAGGTAAGAGTTATGTCCTTCATAAATATGTTTATTTCTGCATTTTTCATGAATGTATGATAACACCGGCCATGCTAGAGTTGGTCATTGAACTTCCGAAGTCGATAATAATGCTGATTAAATTGGCTTGAGACTTGAAAACAAGCAGCATAAAACTCTTACAGGAAATTATTCCACCACTGAGCATCAGCGAAATAAAACTGTCTGACCAAGTTATTCCACTGGAGAAATCAAGGGTTTTTGTTCCGTATATGTTTGCTGAGGTACGACCAAATATGGTCGACTCATATTTAGGTTAACCTAGTTTTTGTCCAAGTACGTGTTTTCGTTCGTTTTACATTTCTCATTCCTACGAACTGTTCAGTGATTTAGCATCAGGAGTATAACATATTTGCTTGCATATTCGCACCTGTAATTACGAGAACGCAAAAGACACCACTCCGATGATGTCCGTAGATTAACTAAAAACTCAAATTAAAAAATCCCACGAATTTTTGCTACGCTCACGAAATGAGGTCTTCAATACCAAAAGGAATCAAATAATATTATGAAAAATAATTCGCATGAATTTCTGAGTAAAGTTCGCCTTTGTTTATTAACAACAAAATTTGTCCGTGGAGTCGTAAAAACAAGTTCAAACTGGTGGCAGGGCATGTAGGCACTACAACTGAATATTTGTGTCGTACTTAACTCCTTAGGCGCCAGAATTCTATCAGATAAAATATTCAAAACTTTTCATGTAACGTAAAAAAAAATTGACATAATGAAAAAATCTCAAATCTGTTAACATTATTTTCACGGTCAGGTCCATAAATTATGCTAAAGTTGCATAAAGTTAACAGTAGGTGAATATTGCCTTACGGATGAAAATATAAGGATTTCTAAACAGCAGGTGATGAATAAATCTAATTCGCAGGAACGAATATTTTTGCACTCTTAAAAGCTGATCAACTTTGCATGATTCGACCATCGCATTTTCCTCGTTTTCATCTAATGCGAGCGCAGTCGTGCCTCCCAGCACACTGTTGCTTAGAACTAACGGGCTCTGCTGGAGCATGAGTGTGGTATTGCAAAACGCTTCTAAGTAACCTGATGTTGTGGAATTAAAACTCAACTCTGTGATCTGCGCCGACGACTGGTCTGAGGTATACGTGGCTCGGTCAGACGTAACAAACGAATTACATCCGAGACTAGGATTAGGCTTCTCTTGAAGTCAGGCTAGAAACATGAAATGCACTAAATGATGGCTTGCCAAAATAGCGAACTGAGCCATACTTTGCCGTAGCGTTGCCCTTATATGTGGCATGCCAGCTACTTAATCTCCGAAGGTATGTTAAATCTCTCGGAACTTTTCCACTAGGAAATCAAATAGGGTTCAAAATTTATTTAAAAAAGCGTTGTTCAAATTTAACTACTAACTAAAATAATAAAAAAATTCAATAGCACTTTCACTCCTGCACAGATAGCTTTAACCGGCAGAAAATATCAAGCAATTCGCATTAGGATCGCCTGCATGCGAGTACGTGCACTACATCACACTTCCATTTAATTTGAGTGTACACTAAAATTTGTCGTGGAATATTTATTGGAGGCTTAAATATAATAACATATCCCTAAAATATTACGAATGGATGTTAAAAATAAGGTTGTTACGTAAGTTCTGCATGTTTTCAAGTTGCAGGACGTTTGAACATGATACGTAGCGTGCATTCGTTAGAATCGGTCTAGCCGAGGTTTTAAGCGACATAGAGACGGTTACAGCAGATGGTACCGTTAGCATTGCAAAGGCAATAAAGCACCTACTTTGAACTGGTTGCAGGTTATTTCTCATCACAACTCGCGTCCACACTCAGCACAGGGGACTCAATGCCATGCACTGGGTACACGCATGTAAAACTTCTGCTCAATCCACCGAAATTTCTCAATTTAGTATTTATCTTTCCTGGAGCCAAATCAATTTTCGCAGGAAGAAAACAATTTTTTAGAGGTTTAAATAAAAAATGAGATGTAACATTCCTTTGAATTAAAAAGCAAAGACTTTTCTAAAAGAGTTGTCATAAAACCGGCGAATTAGTGAAAAGACACAGTAGACGAAGGTAGAGATAATATCGAATGTTAAAACTGAGAACAAATGATGTTCACTCAATTATGAATTGGAAAATCGGTTAGAAATTCTATCAAACATCCCGTTACTCAAGCTGATGAAAGTTATGGAAAACGGGGTGAAGTTATGTTGAGGTGATATACCAATTAATTAGTCTAATATATTTTTTCAAAAGAAATAGATGTTTGAAAGTGTTTGAGATTATAATGGTCACTAACTGTGCATGCATGGAAAAACTTTCTACGTTAATAGTAAAAAATATTAAAACCATCAGTAATACGCAGCGTGCGATAAAGTTACCAGGTTTAACTTAGAAGCAATACGATTTAAGATTACCTTTTATTTTAAAATCATTGATTAGGTAATGTTTATATACCTACGTTTTTATTCCCACACGGGGTATTACCCACTAGTGTTAGTAAAATTAAAGGAAATGAGTTAAAGTCAAGCCACTATTGAGCTCCATTGCGCGGCAGTGCTGAAGTCAAGCTACCATTGAGCTCCATTGCGCGGCAGTGCTGAAGTCAAGTCACCNAGTCAAGCCACCATTGAGCTCCATTGCGCGGCAGTGCTGAAGTCCAATATTAGGAAGCAGGTAAATGCAGCGAAATCACCAGTTAACGGCAGGGGGAACACATTTAGTGAGCTTGGTGTTTACAAAGACCATACAAAATTGAATGCTCGCCCTCAATTTGCACCCCCAAAGCGCCAGTGGGTCAAAAAGTTCGGCGAGAAAATGGCAAAACAGATAGATATCAGCGAAAAATCGATGTGGACCATAGTCAAACGGGACCTCAAACGTTCTTCCTCCAATTATATAGCAGAAACGTCAAAAAAAAAACACACCAACGTCCAGAAACAAATAGGACGTGACGTAGCCCTGCTTCTTTTAATTTCCTGAAGGATGACACGCGAGGAAGTGATTGTCTCTTCTGATGGAAAGATACTCATTGTGTAGGTAAACTTCAATCCTCAGATTGAGTGAGTGCTGGGAAAGCAGCCTGGAAACATCCTATGTAGATGGTATGAAAACTGTTTATCGTCTCCAAAAACCGGTCTCCATCATGGTTAGAGAAGTTGCCTCCAAAACATATGTAGATGTCTCTCAAGTTCCTAATTAATGGCACGCAAGTAAATTAGAATTCCTGCATGGATATTGATAAAATTTTTGTTCTTGTTCGTGAAATAAAGAAACACTTAAAAAAGACAATTTCGGCTTTCAGTAAGATGGCGTGCCTCACACGTCAAAAAAACTCAAGAGTGGTAGAGGCCAAATGTGGCCTCTATCCTCTCCCTATTCGAATTCCCTAGGCGCCAGTGCCTGGTCCATGTTGGAGGCTGATCCATGAACATCATCCCATTCCCCTGTCGAAGAATTGAATTTGTCTCTCATCGAAGCCATGGGACAAAATTCTACAGTTGAGAATTTGTGTGATCATGAGAAAGTTACAGAACGCAGCTTCAGGGGGCGGTCTGGGCAAATGAAGGGAACATCTAAAAATTGACCTTGACCACGTTTAGTAATGCTGTAAATTGTGTGGAATATTCAGTTATACTCTATTTCCCTGTTTCACAACCGATGTATTAACAATTTGTTTATCGAAGGAACTTTCTCCGTATCTTGTACAAGTACACTCGAAAAAAGGATATTGGCATCAGAATACAGAAATATTACAATAATATGAAGCGTCGAATATTTAATAAGCTCTTAATGACCCGACCTTTGAAGACCAGCCCGACAGTTTGCAAGTTGACTGATGTACTCGCATCGGGTGGGGCTCGCCGCTGCAGCAAGTAACCTGCTGGCAAAGGGAACTTGCGTTTCGTGAAGAATTTTACATAAAAATTGCTACTACTTAAACCTATATGAACATATACCAGGGTACCCATGTAAAAGTATGAATTTACCAAAGACGGTTATGAAACCAATGAATGAAATTTACCTTTTATTACTCACTAATGACAACAAAACGCATCACTTTTAGCTGGTTTTATTGCTCATGCGTCCCAAAATGCTGAATTATGTACCGCGTTACCTACAATGTTTAAGAATTGTCGATACTTACGGTTAGAATTCGTAGAATTATAATTGGGAATCACTGTTTCTTATTGATTCTCAAGTGTTATTTTTTATACAATGTTTTCATATGGTATATCAATATTTTTTCTCTAAAATATTAATATCATCAACAGCACGGGAAGGCACCAATTTTAATTTGTACAGTTTTGTAGAACTTAAAAGGTCCACGCGAGAAACGCAGCATTGCGCCCCCTGTCACCTACATCTACCATACCCTGTCACCTACACCTACCATACCCTGTCACCTACACCTACCATACCTTGTCACCTACACGTACCATACCATGTCACATACACTTACCATACTTCCGTTAGGCCTCATTAAAAAGATTGCAAAATTCGTGGTATCCGAACATTAACTCGAAATCGTCTCAACACATTAGAAAAAACCTTACTGAGCAAAAAATAGGCCTATTTGTCATCTTAGTGCATCGAACTAATGGAATGCTCACCGGGATGCCACGTTTGTGTTGGGTCTCATGTTAGCAACCCAGATATTACGGAGTATGAATCATGCATAAATCGATGGCATGAGCCGACAAAATCAATAAATATTTCAATTCTCTCTCTGAAATTACAGTAAAAAATAACAAATTGGGCTCATGAGTATATACGTATTGAAATATTTACATACATAAGCCATGTATGAATTGATTAACATGAAACGATATGAAATATCAAAATATATTTCAATTATCTGAAGTTACATTTTCACATTTTATTTTGCTCTACATCCACACTTCTATTTTCATATTTTTGTTCACGGTGTGTGTGCAACCAAGAGCAAAAATGCATGCTTTCCGCTAGCCTTGAAAAAACGAGAAAATAATTACAATAAGGGATTGTTCATTGCAGTCAAATGATGTTTCCTGCCCACCGTGTGGCCGCTTGCCGTTCACAGTGAGAACAAAAGCTGCTTCTGTACCTGAACCACAGCCCCGTAATCTGCACAAGTGTTCAAAGTCCCGGCTGAGCACACAGATGGGAGCGGATGTCACTGCGTATGCCAACTTTGGAACACGATTATTACGGAAGCATTATTTTCTTGTATTGGCCCACACGCTCGGAGATTCATGGCTGATTCAAGTTTAGGTGTGTGAAGCGATCTTCTGACTCCATTGATATCACGTCCCTTTTCTCCTTCACACCGCCTTTACCTGCCTTGTTCTATGAAGGGCGATTATTTTCAACAAGTCATCTACAAATGAATACTATTTTTTCTGTTCCCTAACTTCTCATCGTCCAGTTAGCATTGGGACACGGATTGCAGCTCTAGGTTTGTTTTCCGTCAAACGATTCACGATTCATAGAAATATTTATAAGATCAATTCCATATGATTGGCCACATACTTGTGTTATGCCTACAATATCCATCAGACTCCCCCATCCCTCATCCCTCTCGATAACAGGACTTCAACGACAAGAACCCTGTGAAAGTGGACCCGGGTTCGGTTACTGCTATATCGAACCAATTTTTTACAACGATAAGTGATTTGGATGATTTGCTAATATTCCTAATGCAGGATACGACACCAATTTTACACTTCAGGCAGTAAATGGTTTTCTGGTCAGAGACATATGCACTCACTTCCCTGACTTTGGAGCGGCACGTGAGGAAAGTCAAGAGACTGCATGCCGATTTATGCACTGTGTTGCACTGCATACCCTGACATTTCCTCCTGTGATAGAAGAGGTGGCAATTCATAATCATAGGAACATTAGTTCAGACAACCATTGTCACGGTCCACTACACCTCATTCTACGGTGTTCGAACAAGTAAAGGATTTTTCATAAAACTGAATTTAGAATGAAGTTCTTTTCATCGAGTGATTTTAGTTTTCACCTAAATACATCGAAAGACTAAAGTAATTGCTGACTCTGACTCAACGTGGAAAATTCGAGACATCGTCTGCGTCATATCAAGTGAAGCAGAATTTTGTTCAATTATTGCAAGTCTGTGGACACCTGTGCTCTGAGCGCCAGCCGAAACCTTACTTTGGAAAAATTCTGGTGAACTTCAATTCAGTTTTACATTGCAGCCGCTGAGTAATTAAGGTGAAATGTCCGCTTTGTAAGTACAGAAATAAATTTAAAATTCTTTCGTAAATTTGCGTGAGGGTGTCTTACAGTTTAGACGAGTTATACTAGTTAGCACCTCAATTGTTTGGTCGTTTCAGTGTCAGTCCTAGCGCTTGACTTCACCTCGGCACTCTGCACATGAGGAACACTGACATTAAATCTTGAAATGTTTTCAAGATTTGGCCTAAATACCATGAAACGCTAATTTGAAACATGTATGAGACCTGCTTAATGCAAAAATATAAGTGGCCAACACAGGGCTCTGTTAGACCTACATATATCTATGAAGTTACAAATGTTGGAACATTAATCTGGGTTCTACTAGTGGAATTAGAAAAGTGCACAGTGCAATCTTCATGAAACAGAGGTTGAGTTAGGCGTACGAGCTCATAACAAAGAAATATTAAAAACATTACATTTAGTGTAAGGAATTAATTTGACAATTGATAAGTTCTTCATTCTTTTCAAAACGAATCTACAAATTAATTGTAACATCGTGAGCAACGATCACGCGATATGAGCCTGCGACAATTACAAAAACGTTCAGGAACAGTGAAACTTTTCTAAATAAAGTAATATTTTTTCCAGTGCTATTTTTTGCTAGGGAAATTTATATTTCTATTGAAGACTTTGTGTCAAATTATTTTTTCTCCTTTACTCTGATTAAGGTTTCCTTGTATTTTCTCCTCCACAGTAGATTCGTTCGGTATCATTTATACATTTTCAATGTTCTACTGTGTCTCGATTTCGATGACATGCTTACATTCGTCATACAGCATGTCCCACAAAAACCCAAACCGTATAGTTTGCAAGAAACTAAATACAAAAAATGATGGTATTACTGATACGAAGAAAAAAAAAACTCGGTGCGGGTTTTTGTAGGGCACTGTACACGATAACAATTTTTCTGAGTTAATTACTAATGAAATATTTATAAATCAGGAATGGAAGTAAGAACCCCAGTAGAAGTTTAAAACCCCAGTGTTAAAGTGTATCCTTCTTCAATAAGTATCTTCTAACGATGTTGACAGTAGTTGTAATTAAGTTCATGGCGAATCATAACAACACACGTTGAGGCAAGCCAGCAGCATCTGAAACCTTTCAAGAGATGTTACGTAGAAATTATTCTCTTTAGTTTTTTTTGAAGTTGTGACCTCAATTGATCGAAGCAAAGCCAAATACTTGACGAGCAACGGAAAAATAAATAATCTCGTTAATTAAACTACTTATGTGAGTGATAGCATGACGCGCGTAGTTCCCGGAAAGATGCTGTTATGTGTTTTGTTGTGAGCAAAGAAAGAGAACTATGAGGGATCCGAGCTATCTTTTGCAGTGGGGGACAGCAGTAATTGCTCACTTTAAATCAATTTTTTATTAAACCTCTAGTATTCCAACAAACCTAAAACGCTTACAGAACACAAGTCTTTCACGATGACAAAATGTGAGCGTGTAACAAAGTATGAAACTTTATAAGTAAACGGGTTCGTTTACTCTAAAATCATATGATGATGTCATGCCGATAGTCAAAGAAGCTGTACATACAATATCTGCAGAAGTCATCAGTTCAACTCAATTCTCATGGAATATCGTTCGGAAAGATTTCTACGCAGTTCAATGTGCCTTACTCTATCGTTGGTTCAACTGTTCGTAAGCTTACGGAATATGGCTCAACTGTTAATTTACCAAAGTCAGGTGCTCCACAGTAGATTAATCTTCGGTCTCATTGACTTTTGATGAGGAAGATTGAAAGTGAACCCACGATGACTCGTAATAAGTTAAAAACTGATCTGGAAGCCTCCGGGATAGAAATAATTGAAAGAACAATTAGTAGAGAATTTCACAGCAATGAAATCAAATGTTTCTCACCCTGTAAAGCTATCATACTGCACACAAACCATGTCGCAAGTCGTCTAAGTTTTGCAAAAGAACACTTGGAGCAAGTGCACGGGTTTTGAAAGACTGTTATTTGGTCCGATAAAGATGGGATTGAATTCTTTGGTTTTAACTCCACTTGTCCTGTATAGGGAACACATGGAACAGCCTGTGAGAGGCATAATACCATCCCAACTCCGCTCGTCCTGTATGGAGAACACTTGCAGCAGCCTGTGAGAGGCATAATACCATTCCAACTGCGACGCACGCAGGTGGCAGCATAACGGTTTGGGGTTGATTCACAACACATGGCACTGGTGCAAGTGACTTCAATGATGGAAAGATGAAGGATGCCATGTACCCTCCAATACTGGAGAAGTCTCATTCCAAGGGCGAGGCGTTTATTCTAAAAATGGACATTCTAACAAGACAACGACCCTAAACACAAGGCCAAATTAACATCCGAATGGCCCCTACAGAACAAGATCAATATTCTCTCATGGGCAAGCCAATCCCCTGACCGTAATGGTATCGAATATTTTTGTGGAACTCTGAAGAAGAAGGTTCATTTGAGAAGTCCGATGCGATGAGTTTTGAAGAACCGAAGAAAACATGCGTTGAAGAAAAGGCTCATATACTCCCACAAGTTTCTGAGCCCTTAATTTCATCATACGACACGATTTCTGAGATGTAATTGCCAACAAAGGTTCCGCAACTAAATATATATTTCATATAGGAAATTGTTTTGGTTGAATACTCTTGTGTTCCGCCGTACATACTTTGCGCCTCGTATGCTTTGCGTGCATTTGAAATCATTAGGAAATTAAAATTTGAAGCTTCTTCTGAGATATTTATTTAGTTTTTTACCAAGCTTTCGAACCACGTCACGTAGTTCATCATTCAGGGCGGAATTCCCTGAATAATAAATATCAAGATGTTGAAATCATGTACATGTAAAAGAAGAAACTTTGCTGAACATTTTCACTCGGTATTGTATAATGCATATTCTAAGTGAGTTTTACGAATGATTGCTGGTTAGATGTTTAATAAGGAACTAGTAGGCGCCCCGCCAAAAATAGCTAGACTAAAGATGTTAATTTCTTAAGATGCCCTCTTATTAACGGTAAATCTGACAGGAAATAATGTTATTTTCAGTATCACTGATACGGACTGCCTTCTCTGACAGTCTCGCTATTAGTTAGAACTACGGACCGGGGAATTTTCTTCCATCTAAATCCTTAAGCGCGTGACCGAGAGACGGACGGACCAAGCAAGCAACGTTGGGCTATCATTATATCGTGGGTTGAAATCTCATGTGGACAATTATTTCTGTTCCCTACTGAACTCGTATTCCACTGATGCTCGTATTGACGATGGAGTTCGATGCAGTTGTACAGAAAAGACTGGGAAGGAAAGAAACGCTGGGAATAAATTTTCTATTTCTTTTTTCTTAGGAAGCAAATCGTGCTGATCAGTCACCTATCGTTAAAATTTTTTTATTGTTTTTTGAATCTATTATTTTAAAAATTATTTATATCAATTTTTAGTTTTCGCTGAGCCCACTTGTGGAGTCAGCAGAAAACGACATTGATTTGAAAATTGATGAATTAATTTCTTCGAGGAAACTTGGCTGATGACTCGACTCGTGCCGTGTGTGGTGCCGTCTCAATGGCTCGAGCTTAGCCATGGCTGGAGACACAACTCGGTGCATTAACGCAGTTACGTTGCCTGGAGGAGCTCAATTATTATTCAACCTTTGCAGTTTCTGATCAATCGATTCATTGAGTAAATCTTCAGCCCTTGATAACATGCAGCTGGTCCCGGACATTTACGTAACCTCAATGCAGTTGTGCCGGATATTGACCCCTCATCAAGGAAGCGGAGCAATTCTCACGTTAATTGTACTTGGTGAATTGATCATTTCAGGGGCAGAATGGTAGAAGCTGAAAGTCTTTAAGATACCCGCTCATTCAGGAATATCTACGTCAGCCTCTGTTTATGATCTGGTAGCGCACGTGCGCTCTGTTGAGAGACCAGGCTTACCGTAGCTCATTCAGACCACTAGTAGACGTGCCCCGTCAAATATGGCGGGACAAATTATGTTAAATCTTCAAAATGCCTTATTATTTACAGTAACTCTGACGTGCAATAACGTTGTTTCCAGTATCATTGATACGGACTGCCTCATCTGACAGTGTCGCTGTTATTATTTTAGGAATACGGACCCGGAAATTTTCTCCTATCTTAAACTTTAAGAGCGTGACAGAGAGATGGACCAAGCAAGCTAGCTATAACTGTGTATTAGTATACAGTGCAATGAATGAATTTTTCAGCGAAACTGCTCCTCATCGCGTCCTTTGAAGTGAACTATTCGTAAACAATCAATGTTAACCAAAATACTATGATGTCGTATTCATTTATACAGGGTGACCCACAAAAAAGTACATCGGAGTTCGAATTGATAAG
>VOMN01134244.1:0-19986 GCA_014899125.1 Orchestia grillus | reverse complement strand
CTATTGCCTATGGCCTATCCTATGCCCCCTGAGGGGGAATCATAGATGAGTGCATAATAGCATAATAGCAGAATCATAGATGAGTGCATAATAGCAGAACACTTCAAAGACTATACTATAAAATTAAAAATCTCACATGGTTCATTGCAGAAGTACTTCAAATTTTGAGTCAATTCCTTCAAATAACAAATTGCAACTTTACCAAACATCATATTAGTAGTGAGGCAAACAGTACTACTACAACATGAATAATTAATATTTGCAGTGCAAAAGAACTACATACTGAGATATGCATATATTAGGAACATAATAGTGAATGAGAAGCCAAGAAACTCCTATATGTCAAGGCTTCACCTTTTGTTCTTCTACTGTATTGCTCTTCAGAACTGCAAACCCTTGAGCACCTTCTCCATTTGGCCAGAAATATTTTGGGCATTTAATTTTATTTAGAAACATAAAAATTCTGATCATGTGCCTCACCCTCTGATGTCCCAAATTTTAGCAGTGCAGTCCTCTCCCCCTGTGTACATCCACTTGCCATCCTCCTGGAACCCAAGTGCTGTGACATTCTTCGAGATGCCATCGTAACTAATGAGATGATTGGGCGTGTTGCTGTTGATGTCATACATGCGCACATGTTGATAACTGGCAGCACCCAGCAAAAAGCGATCAGGGCTAATAGCCAGTGCATTGGTTTGCTGTATTAAGCATTAAGGAAAGTTATGTCAAAACAAATTACAGGATTTGTTACACAAGTTACAGTGTCCTTCCAAAGGAGGAAATGATAATTCATTCTGGGCTAAAAAACTATAAAAAATAAATCCTGTCTAAAAAGAATGAAATCTCCTGTCTCAAAATAGCGAACAACACAGAATAACTCCTCACACCAGATAGCTTATTCAATAGACATTCTGCATAACAAACACATTTTTTCTAGTACAAAATGGTCTAGTCATTGTTCATTTTGGAATGAACAGCTGTCAAGTCAGTTTATCCATGTTTACCTTGTTTACCTTTGAACATAAATCTCTGCAAAATTTATCAATTACTTCTGCCTTTGAACAAATAAAAAAAACATCAAAAAAGCTGATCCAGCTACATAAGTAAACTTACTTGCAAAATAAAGACCTCTAACTTTTGAATAATTAAAAAATTTATTCATTTAATTTACTGCAAACACAGTTTTCCAGTGTCAGAGTTGTAAATGCTTGAGAAAGTCAAATGTGATTGTACATTGTTATATAATAATATTAGAGCAATTGTATTATGCAAATTTTATTCAGACTGTTAGTAGAAGAGCTTAAAATGCTAGTTTTTCATGAGAATATTGAGGAGTCAAAATTCCTTTTCCCTAATTGTGTAGAATATTGAGGCAAAAATTTGTTTCAATATGGACCATCCAGTCAATGGACAGCCACTTGAAACATACCATGTACAGTATAGAATATATATAATTTAATCTTACTGTATTACTAGAATAAAACAACCAAATATTAAATAAATAATGTATAATAATTGTCAAATAATATTTATGCAAGCTTGGAAATCTATTGCACATTCAGTTATTTCAAACTAAGATGATCTTGAGCAAACGGGCAACTGTAACAGTGTCTTAGACGTGTATTTTTATATCAAGCCATTTGTACTTACAAATGACATAAAAATAGATACCTAAGTTCAATATACATAAAATTTAATTACTTTTAATTAGATTACTTTCTACATTAGGACCCCATCACAGAAATGCATTAGATACAAATTTACTAGTGTATTTTTAACTGTTGCTCACAAATATGAATGTGAAGCCAATCACACATGAATATATTTGAAAATAATGATTTCATGGCAGGTTTTTTTTATATTGCAATGGTGCTCCTATATTAACATGTTAAAGAACCTTTCTAACTTAGCCTCACCTAATCTTGATTTACTTTATTAACTTTTGTTGATTACTGTTTGAGAATGCAAAGAATGGCAAGGAAAATGACCAAGTGTCACCAGAATTTTTGCATTGTGAGGCATAGAGTAAAATTAACCTATAGGAAACAATTAAAATAATTTTCAATGTAACTTTTGCTACCATTTGAAACTTTTAGAAAATAATTTTCTGCAACTTATAAAAAATTCCTATCCAATGACATCAATATATAGGCTACATAATGGAAAGGGTATCCTATGCAGTTGATTGCAGTATAGTAAATGCTAATCAAAATTCACAACTTTCTGTAGCATGTTAATAAAATTTCATGATAAAATGAGATCCATTTTTTAGGATTACTTAGCTTGCAACAGCTACTTAGTTAGAATGCTGGCCCAAACGCAGTGGGCTGTCAGTAGTTGTGAAAATATCATACAATATTTCACATAACTTCCTTAGACTTAACCACACTTTGCACACTGAAATGTACACAACAAGGGTACAGAAAATACCTTAATATCAATAAATCTAATAGTATTTATAAAAAAATGACTGCTAATATCTTGCATATATTATAGTACAAGTAATTTTTTTTAAGATAAATCATCGAAATTGTGTTATTTTACTAAAATAAAACATTCTGCGACATCTAAAAATTTAGTAAAACGTTACATTAATAGGAACGCTTGGTTTGCTACATAATTTTTCAAGTAACGTTACTTATGATTTTCTCTTCGACGCGTGTTCTAAAATAAAAAACTGTACTTATATAGATAATATAAATGCAATTACTTAAAAAAGGATACACATTCTGGATGCGAAAACGTCCGTGCACATTCCCCGTTATGCGCATGCCAAATCTTTATGTCAAAATCGTAGCTAGCGGTAGCCAATATTATACTTTCATTTTTTCCATCCATAATTTAAGAGTTGAATGTCTAGACTTGGACGAAACGATAATTTAAAAATGCACAATTTCAAACTATTACATAAAACTGGAACGTATCATGCCCCGTTACATCATGATACCGCTATCCCAACTCTGTGCTCTGAATCCGATCCAAAACGAAGTTAACGAACGTCGACAAAACAGTCAGAACTTGAATGTTGACCTAGAAGAGTGGGAAGTTGTCGTGGGAATTTTCTTCCCGCGGGAAATGGGTTCGTTTGATTGGCGCCTAGGCTCCATAAAATTTACACGGCTTCACAGTCTCACAGCATAGTCACACAATCTAAGTTGTGTATCAGTGTGGTTATCAGCAGCGCTAACGTGTGTTGTACTTGTGCTAATAAATTCATTTACGCATCCATCTGAATGTGCTAGTCAGTCATGGTTTCGTTGAAGTGAATTGAATTTCAAAGTTCATTTGTAGCATCTGCAGTGACCGTAAAAAACTGACTTGCTTTATAGCTAAATTCTGACTAGTGGGTGTGAGTTTTTGCGTCGTTTATTATTTCCAAGATAGTATTATAGTGTCAGAAATTATGAATACCCAACCATTATGAATGTGTTGATTAATTCGTTAAATTTTGCAAATTGGTTTATCATTTCCCAGGTGGCTTGATTCTGGAAAAATATTATATCGATGATAAATGATTAGCTGAGCTGTGAGTAAAAGCATGCAGAAAAATTGAATACTGTGTGCCAGTTTTGTGGTAGTAATAAAGGGATCAATGTATGTAGTGTGTATTTAAAATCCATTTTGCTAGATTTAAGTTTCATTAGGTAGTAAGTATTCAGATCTTGCAAGCAGTGCAAGCAAATGAATTTGTTGCAATTTCCCTGTACAAGTTTTTTCTAGAAACTATCATTTATGAACTGGCATGGATACTGTCTAGGCTAATGAATGATATTCTAGTGGACAATTTAAAAAAAAATTAATTTTCAAAAAATTAACAACTAATATTTATTTATTTATTAGTTAAAATAAATATTTATTTTAATGAAGCCTACTGGACAGATAATGTGTGAAACTACACAGAAGGCAGAGTGTAAAATATAATATGTGATTATTCATAGTACAGCCTTCAGTTTTGTGTTATTGGATAGAATTTTTTTCTAAGGTAGATAAGCCTATTTTTTTAATCTTTCAATTTATAGCAAAATTAGTACCAAAACCATTTCTATGCTGATGCAATTCAACAATACAAACTCTACAGAAATATAGTCTACATTTTTACACATTCTGATTACCGGTATTATGTAAAATTAACAAAGCAAATCTATCCTAACCTCATAAAATCATAACATAGCTAGGCAGCAGCACAGGTGTAGGAGTCACATTGTAGAATATTAATATTTTTTTTATACAGGTTTTCCTTGTTGGAAACCTTTTTAAAATAGGTTTCCATCACTGAGAGAGAAGACTCCAATGATGCCAAAATAAAGGCTGTATAATGAATAAAATGCTCTCTACAGTTGGCCCCAGTAAAAAAAATAGTAACCATAACTTTATTTCAATAGTTTGTAATTTAAATAAGTAAAGAATTCTGAAAAATTCCAAGCCATAACAAAGATCATAGCTGATACTTACCTACTAGTTTTTTAATTTTTGATTAAATTTTATTCATTTTCTGAATAATTTGAATTATTACTATGTATTTAAAAAAATAGTTAAATTTGCATTAAAACCTTCATCACAGACTCATTTTGCATCTAACTTTACTAGTGTACGTTTACTGGTTTGTGATATATGAGAACATGAAACTTGGCTGAAATTAATATATTGTGAGACATTGATGATTTTATGTGTCCCAATTGTGTCGTTAAATTATTCACAAAAGTTTGTTAAACATCAATCTGTGCAATTTTTTTTGACTCGGCTTAAACAGAAACTCCTCAGGAAAGAAAAAGAAGACTTGATAGAGAACCCAAAGGTAGAGCTAGTGCAGCACTTTCCAAGCAACAGGGAGAAGAAATCAGGCAGCAAAGAATACATCTATACTCCACTTATTTTGAAGAGATGATTTACTAACAAGCAGAATGTTTTTGAGTTTCTAACAAAACTTCATACTTAATATTGATCCTAATCAACAATTATTTAAATCGTGTCATTTTATAACTTTCAATTAATGTGTTCATTAAAACCCATTGTTTTTAATGGGCATACATACAAGTAAAACTAATAATAATCTATCCCCTGATCTGTGACATCAATTCAATGAATTGGTATTTTCATTTTCTTTTGCAGGAATACTTTTGTTGTTTGTTGAAGAATTGTAAGGTAACTGAAATCCTCTTTGCCACTAATTATTTTTGTTCCCCTAGAAGTATTCCAGTAATCTTCAACCAAGGGCTGTCAGTAAAGGTACCTATTTAATTAGCAATTAGGTGAGACCATGTATTTGATTATCAATATGCTTGAGATATCCTAACTCAATAGGGTATGGCATATGAAGTTATTCAAAATTAGTGATCTTATAGATTAAGACATTGAGTTAGATGTATAACTCTAGTTCTAAAGACTGAGATATAAGTCTCTGCTTCTGTAAGTTATAATGTTCAATTGTTAAACATTGCCTCATATTTTCTAGAGTTATCAGCAAATTTCTGTCTTTGATCTGCATTAGAGCTACTTTTTTGTATTGTTAAACTGCTATAATATTACCATAGATGTTTTGTGCTGGGCTAATAGACCTGCTTTACAATATGACTCCATACATAGTGATTTTACAGCCTAATATTTTCTTATGTGTTCTATTATGTATTTAAATATATGCATTTAATTCTGGTGTATTAGTGTTGCAATCATGTTCATGGTATATTTATCAGGTGCAGGCTTACCTTGCTATACAATTGAGTTACATTCCTGAAAACCTGATTGTATATAGGACCTAAAAATGATTTGTGCTGGCCATCATGTTGGTGGTGCTATGATTCAAATATACACTCATTGGCTTGACACTTCCTTCAACCTACTTTGTGCATGCCCTCAACTTGCCAATTGTGCAGGCAAGCGTAGCTCATCATAGTTCAAAAAAGGGAATTAACCAAGAACAATTGTAAGAATGAAATGTGCAAACAACCATTCTCATAGCCTGTAAAACTGTCATGTTTGCAATAATTATTTATTTAAATAATCTCATAAATGTCTTCTTCTTTCTTCAGTTTATCTATATAGTATGTTTTTGAACAACCTTTATTTTGAAATGATCTAATTTTCTCCAGAACCTAATTTTGTTTTTGTTTTCAGGTGACTGCTAGTGTAGTTGGTGACCCAAAGGCTTGCTGGAAGGACACGCAGTGGTCATCAGGCAGTTGAACAACTGGGTGCAAGATGGTGAAAAATCAGTCCAAGTTGCGTGCAACTGATTCAAAAGTTGTCGACTCTAAAGTGAAGGGTAAAAATGCAGCTCTTCCTCAATCAAAGCATCCTCAGCCCAGGCAAAAAGCAGTTACAGAAAAAATGTCTACTAGAAAGCAAGTATTGAGTAAAAAGGAATCCCCTGCAAGTGCTCTTTCTAAATCAAAGGTAGTCAAATCCTTGAATGATACAAATTCTGAAATGAAAACTGCTACTCGTGGTAGAAAAAAGCTTACAGCGACTGAAAAGTCTACAATGATTGAATCAAATACTCACCAGAAGCAATCTGCTTTGACTCCCACTTCAGCAGGTACCAGAGCTGCAGCGACAAGGCTGCGGGCCAGGAAAACTTTGAACAGTAATAATTCTAGCACATCACATGAAACAGTACCTGGTAGGATGAGCAAAAAGAATGCAGCTGATAACACACTAAAGAAAGCAATTAAGGCTACTGTACGAGAAGGTGCTCAAAATCTGAAAACTCCAAATACTTCTACCCAGTCCAATCATCAAATTGACAAAGTTAGTGTTTCTGGGAATCAAATTTCGAAGACTGCTGTTCATTTCCAACAGATTTCTGAGACTCCAGTGAAAGCTACAGTACCTAAAAGAGCTGGTAGAAAAAAATTACCTAGTGACTCTGACCCTGCTGATGTCAGAGAAGTGAGGGGATCACGACTGCCTTCAAAATCAAGCAGAAATCAGTCAAAGAGTATAGCCAAGAATGGAAACGGTGCTAGTACAGCATGCATATCTTCAAATAGAGACAAGAATGCCAGCAAATTTCCTGGTTTAATAACACCCACCCTGAGTAAAAAACAAAAAGGTGCTAAAACTCCTATTTTATCTGTAACTAGGGGAATAAAAACATCTCAAATCGTCAAGTCAGTCAATTCTGGTCCAAAGGCTAAAGTTTCTAAATTTTCAAACATTTCTATTGAGAAGTTAGAGAGTTTAAACAAACTTGAGACCAGCCAATCAAAAAAGGCTGTTTCACAACCAATAAATGAACAATTGAACTTAAATAGTCCCAATGCAGATGTAAATTCCCCTTTACATGCAGATACATTGCTGTCTGGCAGTATAAATTTGTCTTCTTTAGGTGTTACAGAGTCCCCAATCATAAGGACTAGAAAAGTGAACCCTAAGTATGCAGACTGTGTCATTCCCCCTCAATTTGCATTTTTTAAGCAAGCATTTAGCAAATCTGTTCGTACACCTTCTTCACTACCCAGCTCTCAAAGACTTTCTGTTTCAACGCCTGTCCCCTTGGTTGTTATTAAAGATGTTACTGGCTTTGACAAAGGCAATTTGGAAGATGCAGGTGAGGAAAGTCCAACAAACTCAAATGAGTGCTCTTCTACTGAAGCACCTTGCGGTAGGCTAGGCCCTCTAGAAGAAAGAACTTTAGTCAGTAGGGACCTTGATTCTGGTGTTTCTGAAAATGCAAAAGTCCAGGGTTCTGTAGCTAGAGGCCATCGAGTGGTTAACAAGACTAGTAAAAGCAACTTAAAAGCACAGACAAGTGCAACAGATTCCGCTCTCAGTAAAAAGATCGATGTGATATCTCAAAATAATGCAAGTGCTATCACAAAAACTAAAAAAATTAATTCAATAGCACAAGAAAAAATGTATTTCAAATCTAAAAGCAGTGCTAGATTGGCCGACAAATCGAAGAAAATTGTAATGGAAAATGTAGAAACTTCTGTCATTAGTAATAAAGGAACACCTAGCTGTGTAGTCAAACTATCTGAATTTCCTATTAAGTTGGCAGTGTTTCGATCACCTTCTCGAAGTGCTCCTGTTGATGAGCCCTCATGTCCTAGGCAGTTAGGTGATGAACAATCTGAATCACAGCCTGAGCAACAGCAAGATCTTTCTCTGACTTCAGTTGAGCCACCGCGTCCTAGCAAGCGAAAGCTGCTTGCTCTTGCTCTTAAAGAAGGAAGGTTAGGCAAGATTGCTAGTGCTAGAGCAATTAAAAAATCTGACGTGAAACTTAATGTGCCTGTTCTTGTGAAGTCGAATAAAAATACTTCGAAAAACAAGAGTTCTAGTGTTGTTGAAGTGAGGGCTGATCGCAGTGCGACTCTTGACTCCTCCAAAGTGGTTGGAACCAAACAAAACAATTCAACAGTAGCAAAGAAACCTGTCTGGGCTCAGGCCATGTCACCAGTGAAGAAAGTAAAGCGCCTTTCTAGCACAAGAACTAAAGAGCCAGCTTCTCATCAGAGTCCGGTAGTTTTTGACTTCTCTTTTAATTCAGAAGATGACAAAACTCAAAGCAAGACTCGGAAAGTAAGGAAGAAAGCAAAAACTACTATGCCCAAGACAAAGCCCATGAAAGTAAAACCAAAAAGTACGAAAACTAAAATACTAACAACCGACCCCAATTTTGAAAAGGAATTTCCCACCACGTGGGATAGTCGTCGTCGTCACAATGGCAAACCTGTGGTTACTTCATCTAACCAAGCACTTGTAGGCGACAGTTTTCATGTCGATTCTTACATCCAAGATGACCATTTTGACGATTTGGAGCCTGACATCTGTCCCGCTAGTCCAATGGACGAATGTCTCTTAAATAACGTAAATTCTGAAGAAACAAGAGAACTTTTGAGTCAAAGAACTGAAGTAATGTCCAATAATGGTGTTCCAGAGAGGCAAGCCATGAATGCAGACTGTCCTGATGGTAGCAATATGCAAAATAATTTTAGCCAATCAGGCTGTAATTCTGTAGTAAGTGACAAGGGGAACCAGAGATCTAGTAAAGATCTAGTCAAAACTCCACTTCGTAAGAGTGGAGAAGACTCAAATACTGGAAAGGCTTCTGGTAGTGGTAATATGGTGCTTCCTACTCCTGATGCCACAAGGTTAATGGCCAAATTTGTAGCAGGGACTTCAACACCATTCCCTGCATCCGGCAGTGGTCCAGTTGGTTCCTCTCAAGGCCCTACTGTGCCTATATCTTTTCCTGCAGCTTCTAACACAATTCAATCGCAACCTGAACCTATCACTGTCTCAGAACAGATAAAGACGTGTTTCGGTTTTGACGAGTCTGACGACGATGTCAATGAAGACGGCGAGTGCGAGTTCACGAGCTTCAATTTGTCACCAGTGCGTCGTGAAAACGGCTCATTCTGTCCTTTCCCACATCAGTATTCAGTGCTGTCAGATGCAGGCAATGGGTCAATGAGGGGTCTTGTCAGTAGAAATAACTCCATTCACAGCAACATGTCTCGTGGTGCATTTCTTCGGCCAACTGTTGCTGCTATTACCAGCCGTAGTCTGGCAAAATCTTCTGTAGCTGACACCAGAGTCAACACAGAAGTATCTGCCAGCCAAGGAACTTTCCGTATTCTGACCAAAACTGTACCAATCTCTTCTAAGTCTTCACTGTTGTCTCAATTCCCACCTTCTTCAGGAAGACAGCCATCAAAAATTGTATCTCGCTCAATCCACTCAGCTGAGAAAACTAATGGAACACAATCCAGTGCAGCAGGTTCGACCATTTCTGTCACACAAGAGCCTGGAGCCACAAGCACTCAGGCTGCATGTACTCTCACATCTGGAAGAGGTTCTGTCTCTGGAGAAAATAGGAACAAGCAGTCAACATCCACAAGTACCAGTGATGGTAAGAAAAATGGAGATGTCCCCTCAAGTACTGCTGTTGGCTCACTAGTTGAAGGCCGGGGAGCTCGAGAAGAGCGCAGACTGTTCGATGACGTGAATGCCAGCCCTGCCAAACTGAGCACACCTTCAAAGGGCCCGCAAGTTGAAGTTGACATTTCAGCAGCTGCGTCTGATGCTGTCGTGCCTGTTGTATCGCCTGAGAACTCATTCTCTGAAGTAAGTGTGAGGGCTTAAGTGAAGGGCTTTATTCATGAAACTGAGCATTTAAAACAAATTTCCTGATTTATGGTTTTGTACCATTCTTAAAAAACAATTAAAACCCCTTTTTAATTGCTCTTCTTTAATATAAAGATCTCAGAGTATGAGTTCTAATTATGTGTGCTCATTCTCTAGTGCTTTTTTTTTAATCTCATAGATTGATTAATGTTCTTTGTATTGCATTTGTCACTGATGTTAATTTCCTTGTTAACTTTTTTTAAACCACTTCTGGCAAATTGGAAGATGAAGTTCTTGGTGAGTGAGCATGGGTGTTAATTCACTGCTTTAGCCTCTCCTGGCTGTTTATTATCAAATACATACAGTTGTAGAGTGACGGTTTACTGCAAAGTTAATGTTACTTTAACTTGTCATGTGACTTTAATTTTCATAATGAACGAGGAGATAAATTCATTGCAAGTATGTATGACTTGAGCAATTTTTATTTCTATTTGAATGGTGATTTCATTTGTTACCAAGATTTTCGTGCTGCGTATTTGTTGAAACCATGCATTCTTTGTGCTTCTGGATGACTGCAATGGTTGCCAATGTGTCTACCTGACCCTCACAATGTCATCATTTGACAAATCCCTGAAGGAGAGGTATGACCTCTTCATAGGTAAAATAAAATGTGTCTACTGGGTCGTGCGTGACTTTGTTTCCAGTACAGCTAGTGTTATTGGCAGTTGCCATCTCGCAATTTCTAAACTATTCCTGAGTAGATTGTTGGTCTAGAAGAAGCAAGCACTACTCGACTGGTCGCATTTAATGTTTGCCATGGATTGTATTTACTGGAGGTAGCTATGTATTTTGTTTGTGAACATTCTTTCCGAATTTGAGTGCTAACATTGGAGTTGCTTCAGTTTTTCCTATGATGTTACAATGTATTCTTGAATGAAGTCGTTTCACTGCTCAACTCGAGCTGGGAGCTATTTAAATAGAATGCCATAGAACCTACATTTTGACTAATAAAGTAATATATTACAGTTAAACTCTGCTTTAGCTTTCAACGATTTGAATTACTTGAGTGAACTTCTGCAGTCTTTAATCCATTTTATTTTAGTGTCCAAATGCACTGCTGAACTGATCTCTTCACCAGCCCGTGCGACACGCCTACGACCGTCGGAGCTTGGAGCTGTCGAGACGTGCCCTGCTGGAGAGCCTCGCGGTGGGCCCTCCCCAGCAGGAGGATGACGAAGCTGATATGGCTGACGAGGTAACGCCTCTATTCTGGGACAATGCGAGTACTGCAATCCTTTTTTGAATCAAAACTTCAGATATCGGTAGATTTTATGAAGTCTTAACTTTCAGTGTAATTCTACTCATCATGGCGTGCTAATGGCGTTTTTTTTAAATAGATGTTTAGTTTGCTAGATCAAGGGTCCTGTGGGAAGTAGTGGTAGGTAGTTATTTCTGAAAGCAAGATATTCATCACACTATGAACTGCAAACACTCGCTCGTATTCTGGAGAAGACGAAGATGTGGTAGAATTGTGACCAAGAGCTACCAGCTCTGGATCGTTTTTTAGTGTTTGAGTTTTCCCGAAGTCACTGCACATGTCAGCTGTTACTGTGATGGGCTTCTTTTTTTTTTAAATGCAACATTTGCCACTCGTGCATTAATTTCATGGCCACAACTGTCACTCGTGCACTAATTTTGTGGCCACAACTGTCGTTCGTGCACTAATTTTGTGGCCACAACTGACACTCGTGCACTAATTTCATAGCCACGACGCCTGCCACTCCACTGATTTCATAGCCACGACGCCTGCCACTCCACTGATTTCACAAACACAATAACTGCCATTTTTTAACACTTGACATCTATATAGAAGGGAGCTGTTATCTGAGTGCAGTAGGTAGATCCTCGTGAAATATCAGTAGAGGTTTGCTTGACGGTTTAGTTTTTATAAAGTGCTTGTTTACTCCATTTATGTGTAATTTCTCTTAATTATATGGCTATTGAATATCGACTCGCAGCTAAATCTACTTGGTTTTCGAAGTGTGTGCACGAAAATATCTTCCTCTAGGAATTAGTTCATTTTTACCTTTTTGAAAACGAGTAATGGCGTAATGCGATAATCGCTTTTGCCTAGCTGTACTGGGTAACTACTGCAGGGCTAACGATCCTCATTTGCCAGGAGGGCGATGTGTCGAGCGCAGGTGCACCACGTCGGAGGAAACGAAGAGGTGCCGCGGCGTCCTCTGCGACCGAGTCGGGCATCCCGAGAGGCAAGAGTCGCCTTGCTGCTAAACAGCCCACCATCACAGAGGCATTCAAGCGCTCAAGTGCCACCACGCGAGACGCAGGGAATAAGGACTCGTCTCTGGAGGAGGGGGCCGAGGAGTGTGGAAGACCCACAAAGAGGGGCATCGTAAGGCCTAGAGTTGCGACTAAGTCAAGGTCGAAGCGGCCGCTTGTTGACGCTGTCGAAGGCAACAACAACAAAAAAGCCAAGAATCAACAGCAGCCCGAGTCCATCCTCGTCACTGATCATAAAACCAGCAAAGCTACCAAGACAGTCATGTTTGACGGGAGCAGAAACTCAAGCACCGAAGATTCCTCCAACGCCTCCACTTCCACCGCGGCTAAGCGACCCAAGCACTCCAAGAAGCCAACCAAAGCTGCTGCATTTGTGAGTGAATGTTGTGCAGTGCTGCTGCATTTGTGAGTGAATGTTGTGCAGTGCTGCTGCATTTGTGAGTGGATGTTGTGCAGTGCTGCTGCATTTGTGAGTGGATGTTGTGCAGTGCTGCTGCATTTGTTGAGGAGCATTATGAAATGCTACTGTATTTATGAAATTATGAAATGCTGATTCAATTGTAAAAATTTTGGGAGATGCTTCATCTTCTTTTGGCCGAGTACTTAGGTACAATTAAACCTGTTTGTTTAAATGAATTTCAATTCTTGAACAATCCCTACGGCAGAATTTTTGTCATGAATAATTAAGAGTTTTCATGGACTGTTTGATAACTACACATTGTTTGTTTCCGCTGCATGAAAAATTGTTCACGTTTTTTATTATTATTCTTCAGGGATAACTTTTCTGAAGAAATTTGAGAGTTCTACGAAATGTCATGCATTTGTTGCCCTTAAGTACGGGCATTGCATTCGGTATCTTCTGACGTCGAGCAGCAATGTGCCTAAGAATACCTTCTAGCTGCCACCTGTGTTTGTTAGCTTATTGTCTGATGCACCTTTATACATGTATTATTTTTATGAAGCATGTACTAGCAGACTGTGAAGTGACTGCTGCGTTGTACGAGAGCGTGATTTTTTTGCGTTTTAGATGACGAGATGTTTGAGTCAATGTTATCACTTTGGTCTTAGTGAAGGACTTGGCTAGAGACCAGGAACGGACCACTCAGCTTGTCCCATTTGGGATTATTTATTCTATTCCATTGTGAGGGTAGAAACCCAAGAATGGACCTCTCTGCCCTTGCCTGTTGCCATTTTTTATTTTATTCTGCAAGTAAAAACCCAAAATTGTACCGCTTGTGCCTGTTCAGATTTTCCATTCTGTTCTGTGCAGGAGAAGAGCGTGAACGACTGGGCATCAGACCTCAACAGCCACTTCAGCGAAGTGGAGGACTCCGAGCTGGTGGTGGCGTGAGGCAGACTGGTGTCGTCACAGCGGTGGTCCCGTCATTGTTGTTTATTAGGCATTTCCCGAGTATGTGCTCACGTGTATTCGTAGAACGCAGTGATATGCTTGCAGAAGCATCAGTGACTGCTTGAAAAAAGGTAGTATTTTTTGTGAGTGGAATTTTTTGGAGTGCAATTTAGTTGTCTACTAAATTAGTAATCGGGGACCTAATATTGCGGTTAAGCTTATCATTGGCGTAGCAAAATAGTGCAAATTAGCTAATCCCTTATGCTGACAAATGATCTTAACAACTATTGATCCATCTGTAAGTGGCAGAGCGTTTTGCTGGCTTTTATCTATCTTACACCCAGAATAAGAAGAATTAAAGTGATAAACTGACATCAATTAAAGTCAGTTGCTCAACGGAGATTGAACGGTTTGTATAGATAGTCTTTATTATCGATTGAGTGTTCGTTGCGGTAGCTGTGGACTGTTTTGTTGCTTACAGCCTTGAAACTTCAGCCAGCACAGCTCTGCTCTTCCTAGATGAAGTGTGAACCTCAGCCAGCACAGCTCTGCTCTCCCTAGATGCCACCATAAACGATGCAATTGTGAAGGAAACAAAGAATTAAATTGAAAAAGTAACCATGAGCTAAAACTTTCAAATAATTTTAATCGTCACAGAATTGATTTTCCATCGTCTGTGTATGTGTGGCTATGATGCGTACTTTTGTCCTGTGTTGGTGTTGAGAGCTTTTGTGAATAGCATCGAACGAAGTTTACATTACTTCGAATTTGTGTACAGTTTCTATTTGTACTTGATTTTTCTAGAAATTTATATTTTATTTCAATAATCTGGTGCATGAGTATGTGTGTGGGCCCTAAGAGGCAAATTCTTTGTTAGGGTAAATGTATGAATGTTTGAATGAATAGGAGTGTTTCAGTCGTATACATTGAGGCAAAATCTGTTGAAATTCTGCACGGTCAAGTCCGGTCGGCCATCTTCCATTGGAGACCATCAGCGCGTCGCTGCTTGTGTCTCTTGCTTGAACGTTGTATAGAAAAATTGTTTTCTCGCTCCTCTTCTGTCTGCTCATCTTGGTCCTCATAAACTGAATTGGACTTATCATTGCAAAACCTGCTTGGTATTAAACAACGCAATGCGTTTGTATATATTTTCTCGCAGCAAATCACAGCAACTTTAAGTGTACATCTTTGATATTTTCAAGTGCGGATCGTCACTCCTGAGACGAGAACGGTTCCGTTTCCGCCCGGAGTCGCTGCAGTGCGGACTGCTTTGGTGGTCCTTTATGTGTGCATTCATTGCGACTCCATTTCTAGCGCACGTGTCCAGCTTACTTTTTTCTTGGTAATTTGTTCTCAATTAGATGGTCGAATTTTTGCCCTGATGATTAACTGAAATTTTGTCAAAGTAGGGCTCCAACTTAGGGTGTCGAATGTAATCTTCCGTTTGGAATTTCGGAAATTGTCCGCACATCGTGTATATAAACCGTTTCAGGTAGCTGCGTTCCTAGTTAATGTACATGTTTTTTTTTTACCTTGTACCTACCTTTTTTGTAGCTGCGTAATTCCTTTTAGTTTATTCCCAATGCGAAGTACCCTGTACAGACAGTAGTACCTTGTTCGAAGAATGTATGATCTTTAGTATTCCAAGGAGTAATTGTCTAGCTGGACATCAGATATAATTTTTACGTATTGTTTGTACATATTCTAACCACTTTTGTCACGCTTGGTTCGTTGCTTTTGCTTAGACTTTGCTGTAGAGAGTGTCTACTCAATTACCTTGTAGCTAATTAAACTCTTCAGCAGTTCAGGGTCACCGCAGTGCTTTTGAACGGGTCCTATGCATAGCCTTAATTAAATGATCTTTTCTCCTCAAAGGAGAATCAGAAACGAATTTTCATTATGAAGGGGCTAAACCAAGACAATAAATATAATTTCATTGTGAAGGTTGAAGTATCATCTTTAGGATGAAATTCAGTAACAGTTCTTAACTTACAGTCATAATACCCTTGACATAATACGCTGCTTATGTAGGAGGCATCTAGGAGCGCTGGAGGGATTCTTGCTCGCTGAATTTAGGGCGTCGATGGTAATTTAGCTCTGCAGGTTGCTTACTTAAGAATAAAACTGTACATTGGACTAATATTCAAACTTATACGGTTAAATAGGTACTGTAGCGCTTAGGTTGGCTCTTGTAATAATCTTATTTACTCGTGTAAATGTTCGGTACAAGTGGACTACACGCTTGGTGTTACGAGGGGTTGGGTCTGCTGAGAAAGTGAAAGATATTCAGTGCTGCTGTAGGAAATTTGATGCGTAAGTTAAGTGCCTTAAAAAACCCTCCAAGGTTTTAATGTAAATAATCTTTCCCCCCCGAGTATTTAGGGTTAGTTAAAAGCTTCTTGTCGTCGCCCGAAAGGTCACAGAACTTTTGTTTTCCTCATTTTATTTTTTTATTTTGTAGTTTTTTTCTGACTGAGGTGTTTTTGTCGGATGAAATAGTCTGTCTAATGATAACCACGTACAAATTGAACTTTAAATTTAAAAAAATGGGCTTAGAAGGAGGGACGGTCCCTCTGTTACCTGGTATAAAAAAAAACTTGTCGCTAGTGTGATTTTCTCTTACGTATGCAGGAATTATTCTTTTCTTTTCACTGTGGGTCTCCTTTTTTGATCCTCATCTATTTTGCAGTCAAACTGCTGATATTGAAAGTTAAAAAGCGAAAGGTATAGCCATGTCTGTATACATCAAACCAAGCATAGACTGATTAAGCTGCTGTTTCTACTTTACGGATTGCCACTATCGCGGAGGGGCCTGGAAGTACCACCCGCTCACAAGGTGGCTACGGTGGTAAAACAAGGAAAATGATAAGTTAAAACAAGGAAAAAAATAAGTTAAAACAAGGAAAATAAGTGTATATGAGTGGCAGCAGCCTCTGCTGGTCATCAAGTGACGCCGTTATTCCCTGTTTCTCCGGCAGGTTTTATGACAAAAACGTGCAATTTTTTTAATTTTCTGTAGCTGTAGGAGTGCTCTCGAGAATGGCCAGTCGGCCTATCCTGAGAGAGATCAAGGAAGACTGATGAACTTGTTTTCAACTCATTTTTCAAAATAGAATATTTGACGAGCTCGCTCATCCGAAGTTGGAACGTACAAGTTCGGTGAAAATCAACTCGTCCCTGCCCGGGAAGCTCTTAGAAGTGCTGTACCAGTCGTGTGGCCCCTNTTTTTTGGGGGCCTTTGTTTACGATACGCTCTTTTTTGTCTTTTTTTCGTGTTGCCATATTTATTCGCAGTCATCGTACACTGTTCCACCTGAACGCGATGTGATGGTGGCGGTTGTGGTGTTGTGTTGCACGCAATGTCTGCGCTCTGGACGACGCTCTGGAGAAATGAAATTGCTCTGCATCTTGCATTGGAGACTTGACTTTTTCCGAAGAAAGGAAAGTCTAAGTTTCTTCGTACGTCTCCTGAACTGCGAACAGCGGAGTAAGCAGCTCGGGTCTGCCTCAAGATTGGACGCTCATTCGCTGATTTGGATGAGATTGCTTCATCTCATTTTCGGGACTCGATCTGGAAGTGGAGACTGGCGTGCTACTGGAGCCGGCTATTCTTTTCGTGTTTCACACATTTTATCGTTCTGATGAAATTTGTGTGAGGTTTAGCGCCATCTGCAACCGAGTGGGCCAGGGTTTCTAAAGTTTAAAAATCCGAAGAGAGATGAACCTCTCTGGACTGCGCTTGCTTTGCCGTGTTAACAATTGTACGTATTTGAAATATGGCGTACGTGTCACCATGCGGGGTGTAGAATAGGCAGTAAGGTTAGGTTAGTGTATCGTATGCTGCACTGTTAGGTTACCGCAGGTATAGATAGGACTTCTGCCTTTCGTGCCCACTTCAACTTCTTTCAATTTTCGCACTTTTTCGCTGTACCTTCTTTGTCTTTTTTCTTTTTCGTTCTTAACTTAGTGTTTCTATACGCACGGAATCCTATGTAGGAACACACTTTGTGCATAGATTTCTCGTTCTCTACAGTCCATACTAAATGGTCCCTTGTCTTCGCTCTCCTTGGGTCACATGGTATTTGGCGAGGGACCTTTAAACTAACAGTCTATTCTCATACTCTAATTGCTATGACGAATATGTTACAGCAACGGCAGATGGTGATTTAGAGAACCCCGAAACTGCTCGTTTCTGCTGGGTTGCTGGTCTCGCTCAAGCAGGACTTACAGTTTGACAAAAGCTGCCGCTGAGTTACACCGAAGGCGGCAGTGCCCGCGCCGCTTGGCCACGACGTGTGGTCTCCGCTCGAGTTGTTTTTCGTAGATGATAGTTTCGGTTGCCGCGCGGCACGTTTCACAATTTTTCTGTTGAGCAGAGTCGCTCGAGGTGGTGAACAAGATGCGAGGAAAAGGAGAGTTCGTGTTATTTTTATTTGTATTGTTTTTTTCTTGCGCTTGTGGCCGCAGGACTCGGAATCGAGGCAGTGGTTGCATCGGGAGAGGGAGTTTCTCCCCTCGAAATTCTTTTTTTTTTGGCACGTTGTTTGTTAATTATTTACCGCTCGTACAATGTTCAACGTTTCGGTTTTGGAATGTGTTGAAATCCTACTAGTGGTTCAATAATGCCCGTACTTTTATTCTTGATAAAATAAATTTCTTACGACTTCACCGGGTGTTCGGTGTGTATCTTGCCCTTTTCTTCTGCGTTGTAGAGCCCCAGGGGGACACGCTCAAGGGGAATGGGGAGGAATTTTGTTACTCGAGGGAGGATAGGTAGGATTCCCGAGCTCTTACGACTCTTTCAAAGGCTTACCAAGTTAACCAAAGTACCCTTGTGATTCCTTCTCGCTGTTAAAACCACGTCAAATGTTATGATGTGGGTATCCATACCGACCCCGGTATCTCTACTACATAATTATATGCCAAGTTTATTTCTTTTTTGTAACCATCTACGAGAATTTCTCGGGTCCGTACTCTCAATCAGCCAGACTGTCCTGTACCGGAGCAGGCAGTCTGTATCAGTGATACAGAAAATGACGTCATCTCATGCGAGACTTTCCGTCACTTTTGATGGCCAGGGGCAATAATTTTGGGAACAAATTCGACCCTACAGGCCGAGTTGACGGGCTTCAACTCGCCCGGTAACGCACGCGACGCTCGAAGCTTCTGCCACAGCCAACCCATATTCGATTTCGACACGCAAGGGCCAAGGTGATTAAAAAAACGAATGTTTACCGTGGGAATGATCGTAAATGATCGTTGTACATCAAACTCTTACCAGTTACAATATTAAAAAGCGCTGCAGGTTAACCCTCAAAAGGGAACCGACCCGTTAGTGTTTGGGTAAACTTCTTTTGTATTAAACGTATCTCTTTCAGATTTGGCTTACGATTGGGTTTAAAACATTTCGCTCAAGTAATTTTTCCGGTTTCGTGAAAGAAAACGAGAAGTGAATAGAAAACGGAATATTATGTAACTTTTAAAACGCTACCAGTACCTTAATTTGTGCATAATAATGATTGGGCACGACGTCTCATTACATGTTTCGATGTAGGAAACTGATTTTTTTTAATTTATGGAAAACCTTTTAAACAGTTATATTGAATCTAAAATCAGAGCAAAGAAAGTTCAGAATATTTTTATATTCATGTTAATTGGTTCCCAAATTTGTCTAGCACTGAAAATTGAAAAATACTGTTTATTTAGAATGAAATTTTCCGTCGAATTAGCTATGTTTTATTATCGTAGGCTAAAAACTTTTGGAGATGAATGACACAGCACTTGGGTAAAGGCATTTTAAATTGATGTTATAACGTATTAATGCATCGTTTGCCACAAAAAAAAACATGTTACTATGTCAGTGATATTTTTTGCAGGTACAGTTTTCAAATTGGATATGTTGTACAGTACGTGTCAAAAAGCGTTTTGCGATGAAATATACAGTTTCAAACATTTGAACAAAGCTTCGTAGGACGGTTTGCTTAATACCTATGCTGTTTGCTAGACTGCTAGCATTTGTTCATACTACTCGAACTTTCTCTTGAAAAGTTATGGCCCGAAAATACATGTTGTCATCCACATGTAATTTGTATTCACGCTACTTTGGGTGCATACAGGACGAACTAAAACAACAGGGCAATATTCCCTGTTAGTAGACGTCATTTATGTTTAAGCCAAAAGAACAACAAGGACTTTTAATGAGTGTACAAACCTGGTGTGTCGGGCGGCAGAAGGTCGAGTGACGCTGAGATGACGTCACACGTAAA
>VOMN01134236.1:0-48613 GCA_014899125.1 Orchestia grillus | reverse complement strand
ACAAACCTAACTAACCTAACCCTATTGCCTATGGCCTATCTGATTCGTAGGTTTTCATAGATAAATACTTGGTATCAAAATTATATTTCCTTTAATAGTAAACAACCGTTCTTTCCTATGTTTCGAATAAAATTCAAAAAATGAATTCATTGATCAAGGGTTCCTTGGAATGTGCATGGAGCATCATAAAATTAAATATTCGACAATGGAGTTCGTTGTGAATGTTATTCATTGAGAATCCTCGAACAAGAAACCGGTAGCACATGCGTAACTGTGAAACTAAGCCCCTTTACACACGCGGTACTACGCACTTTAAGCCTTTAGTTGCGACAACGGATGATTTCAGGAGCGCCACTGCTTCAGTACACAGAACCTCAGCACACCCGAGGAAATTCTTAATTCCTCAGCTGTCTTTAAGTTCACTGGAAGTTGGTTAGAAAAATTAAACCCTTTGAGTCACCTGACAAACTCTTCGTGCTGCTGCCTCATAGCTATAATAATTGATGCAGTATAGAAAGGCCCTGAATATCTCTAAAACATAGTTCTCTTTCTCTAAAACGTTTAAAAGTCGCTAACAAAGTTCGAATACAAATTCACACGCAGACGAAAAAAATTTCAACTTATCTAAACATTTACTTCCAAGAATAATACTCCCGTCGGTCGGAAATAATTGATCCATATCAATGTCGAAGTTGATCCGATATATTTGTTTCAAACAATTATATACCTTTTAGAAAGGATACTTGCAAAACTACTGGTCGTAACAAAAAATAAAAATAAAGACAATCCTGTAATTCAGTACATTAAATTCATAACATAGACATCTTTAAATAATATATTTAATAAGATAAATAACAAGACAAGCCCTGCATTGCAATTAAATACATGAAATTGATAATGTACGAACAGAAGAAACCTATTTGCCACTATATTTTACTCAATACATGCAAATCTATTCTTCAATTTTTCTGAGATCTGAACTGACTTTGGAAGAATCCCTTTTCTTTCTAGCTGTACTTTCGACAATGTTGAAGCCTGTAATTGTTGCCACCGTGAACCAAAATAATGTTCCATTCACTCCTACAAAGTAAGGAAAATGTTGTTCAAAGTTGATCTCTGTAATTCCCCAAAGCTATCCGTACTGCTTCAATTAATTCCTTAACTCAGGAACGTGGGGCTTTTTGATGGAGGGATTGGATGGCAATTTACGGGCTGTAAATCCCTCAAGAAGCGTCCGCAATCCTGCCCTTCTCTCGAAGTCTGTCATTTTTTTTCGGTTATATGTGTACTTTCTATTAGTATCACCTTTAATTGTCATATCCTGCGGGTAATTTCAAACTTTTAAATATTATCAGAAAAAAGGAAAAAAATTATATTCACTTTTGCCCAGTTATTTACGAAAGATTAAATTTGTGTTCAACACACCGCACGATCGTCTACTGTACTCGAAACAGAAGTTCGGTGAAAGACACTAAAACGCGGTGAGTTTTTTCCTTGTGTGGCAAATATTTCCGACCGGAGGGAGTAGTATTTAAGGTTTTTAAATGCCTAAAACTGCACTCGACACACACAGTTTACAATAGAATACAAGGAAGGAACAGATACTGCAGTACAATAACTTCCGATGTACGTCTGTCGAGTAATAACAAATGCGCTAGTTGCACTTCGCTTCTGCCTCACCTGATTTAATAGCGACTTCAATTACCCATAATTCCTTAAATTTTGTACATTATGCAACGCACACTCATAACAATGAGAATAACTCTACCGTACAGTTTTCCACAATTCCTGGTGCCCGCAGAACACAAACCCACTCGAAGAGCCCACCGAAGCTAGCGAATAAATCCGAATAATATACAAATTTGCTCGCACCACTTTATGTCCGGAAAACTTTGACAAACAGAAACTAGAACGTCAGATATAAATAGTAACTAAAATTTAACCCAGAAATATCAAGGTATTTTTCACCGTAAGTATTAGTACGAGAGCACAAACGATGGACTTACTACATAATTATTTCAAAATTTCATAATATACGGTAGAAGTTCACCTGCTTAATATGCTAGAGGGGCGTAATCAGTGATGTCACATCAGCGAAATTATTCTAAACTTTCGAACGCTGAAAATCAGTACAAGTTTTCATCCACAGTAATAAAGGTTTATAAATGCATTAAATAGTCTTCTGATCCCAGAAAAAATAACTTCGGAAGAAAATTGTACTCTGATTTGATGTAAGGCCGGCAAAGCATTACCAAATGTTTGACGACGCTCATAGACATTGAAGCTTCCTTAGAACACAGTACTATAAAAAACGTGCTATTTACTCGAACTTGTTTAGATCCAATTCAGGAACTCAAGCCACAGTTTTCAACATTTACGTTAACATCAAACCGGGTAGCGTGGCACGGCATGCCGACGAAGTTTGTGAGGTCTAACACTCCTCCGAGTCGGGAAAATAAAACGACTCGAGAAATGAATAAATGTGCAGGAAATAATTTAGGAACAGAGAACAGGCAACGGAATGGCAAGGCCTACACACCAGACTCTAACTCGAATCTATGCCAATATAGGAACTCCTGCTTCAACATGACATTGACACGCCAGCTAGAATAACGGAACCAACTGCTCTGAACGAGGCAAATAGAAGGACACCGTGGTGGTATTGAAATACAACGCCAAACGAACAAATGAAGAGTTCCACAACGGCTCTGCGCGAGCGAACAATTATTTGAACCAAGGTTCCGTATTCGAGATAACCCAAAGTACAATTATTATAGCTAAGTGGAAAACTAGTAAATAAACTTGCACTGATTTGGTAGAGTACTTTTCATCAATATCTAAACAGGATTTAACATAAATTTCGTAATACTATTCTACTAAAATTCAACTTGGCATTGTTTGATCCAAATTAGTATAATAAATTTAATATTTATATAAATGTCGATTAAGGAATGTTGCCTATCTAATCTGACTGGTGCGAGTTCATGAAATTTATTCTTATCCAACTTTATAGGAGCCGTAAAACTTGCCATGTCACATTTCCACTCGTAAAAACTAGCTTTGCGATTCCACTTTATCAAATGAAATAGCTGAACCATTTTTTACACTGTTCATTTAATGTATTTCGTTTATTAAATACAAGTACAAGGATTTGTTTGACACTAAAAAGAAATTTTGAGCATTAAATCACATTAAAAATTTCAGAGTTAAAAAAATTAAATAACGAATATTTATCTCGAGAAGCAAATTCATCATCAAGATGAGTGAAAAGAAAACAAAACAATTTAATTTGAACGTTTCGGGCGTCAAGCTCATCATCAACAACGAATCTGAATTGAACATGAGGAAACATTTGATAAAGACTTAGAACATACAGGGCAAAACCCCAAAATGAAGGAGTATTACAACAAATAAGAAAAAATACCGCGGAGATTGAAGCTTCCACAAAGCTTAGAAGTTGACCATATTCAAGGGGTATGCACTCTGCACTTAATTCAGTGATGGCTTCAGTTTGTTTATATATCTGAAATTACTTCGAAAATAAATGCAGAAAATTTACATCGATAAAGTGTTAGAAACGAGTCCATCGTTCGGAAGCATGTATCCACATATATTGCTTCAGTCGCCCATCAGAAGCGTAACATTATATGTTTAGTGAATTTGAGTTGGTCTCAACGCAGGAGAGTTTTTTAGAATGTTCAAAGTTCTGGATGTGAGGTTGTGGAGAAATACTCCTCTTCCAACCGGATCATGTTGGAGCAGATATACGTGTATGTTGCGAGTCAGAATGAGTCCGACTAGGATACGAAGATCAAAACTTCCAGAACGAATATTAAATATTTTCAATTTATGAATACTAATAGATTGATCACAAGTACCATCCGTGCAATGTAGTCTAATGCAGGAATGCGCAAGAGAATCAAGAAAACGACCTATTTGACGAGTCCGACTAGCATGTTCAGCAACCATCACAAAAAGTTCTCGGTGGGTGGAGCCCACACATTTCCACGCGCAATGCGAACAAATAAAATCGTGAACGAGGGAAGATTGCATGCTAGTCGGTAGCAAATTTTTTAAATGAAAAAATCATCCTAAAGCGCATATGCTCACTAAAATGATGCGAAACTAATGTTTCGGAAAAAATTCCAATACAATTGTCAAACGTCTTTATAAACTTCTTTGATTGATGGTCGAAAAAAGTAAAAGAAATAGTTGAAATCAAAGTTCTGGTTGTGATGGCAATGAAGAAAAATTTCGTTTAAAAATCTATTCATTAGACGAGAGACAAAGTTTGTGAATAAAGTTTTTCTGCGCAACAATCACTTCCAGAATACTCCCGCGTTGAAAACAATTTAAATTCACTTTACACGTATAATGCTACGCTCGTAATGGGCGACTGAAGCGGTATATTTATGAATAAATGCTTCAGAACGATGGGCTCGTTTCTTATACATTAAAGATATAAATTTTCTACCTTTATTTTCAACGTAATCTATTTCCAATCGTGGCTATCGATAAAACTAACTTTTAAGAAAAAAACCAATCAAGTTATCTGACAATTGAAAGACAGTCACGTGAGAAGATTTTAGAATCACGAACCGCTTCGAGTTTAAAATGGTGAAAATGGCTGCAATGGTCGCGTCGGCGGCGATATCGGCGCTTGGACGACCCAAATTATTACAGACGCCAGGCGAAAAAATTCAACTGGCAGCGAATGAAATGAAGTTTTGAATGCGAGTACTCGATGCTGAAGAAAATACACCTACGAGCATACAATTCTATTTTATTGGCTGCATAAAATTATCTCCTTTCAGGAGCATTCTTGTAGAGGCTTGTCCCGCCACGAGACATTGCCTATTTTATTTGACAGGTTAATGACAGTTTTCGTGGCCATGTTTTTTTTTAATTATTGATGCCAATTATCTTTTAGTACAACAACAATGCATTAATCAAAGATAAACAGCACGGTTATTAAATGATTGGTGAACTACACAGTAATTAAAAAAGAACATATTGATGTACCTCGGGAGCGTAAATGCAGGCGATCATTTCTCTGTACGAACATGAGTAGAAACAAAACGACATTCATAGGGCGTGTAGACGTCTTTATTCTGCAACTCGGGTCCTAATTAGTGAGTTTAGAGTGCATCAGAAGACCTGCATAATCCACCTTATATCGACAAATAGAGAGACGCTCAGCTGCTGGCAAACAACAAGCAGCTAGTACAACTATGGAGTAAAAATTATACCGAACTTAAAATGAAGCAAATATGTGAGGTTAGTCATGAAAATCTCGCTTACACTAGGCTAATATAGCAATTCGCTCTGAATCAATACGCTAAAAGGTATTGCATATCATACATGATGGGTTTCCTACAATTTAACCACTATTCATGTATACAAGAACAGAGAAATTGGCGTTTTTCAGCATTCCCTATTACTTGCACTCGAATTTCTACCATTAGAGGAAGTTGATTGAAAAGAACTCTTAATACACGGTAGATTAAATTGGGCACGGGCTATGACTATATAGTGTGAACTTAAATTATACAGAGTAAAATAACGTTCAGTACTTGGCCAACTAGACAGCAGAAAAGCTATATAAAATCAATATTTCTATAATGGATATAAAAATGTTTTCAGCAATTCAAAGGATGATTTTAGAAGCGAATTACAAGAATAGTGAACGCTTTAACGCTCGTGGGAGAAGGCGTACGATGTTGCAGGCGATGACTGTCGGTCGATAGCGCTGTCGATGATGCGTTCCTGGTACCAATCATGTGACAGGAGTCACGAGTGGGGCACACATGGCTACCTGAACATCGACACGCTCACTAGGATGTATGGCGCACACGGTAATGGAGCCATCATGCAACACGCTCACTAGAATGTATGGCGCACACGGTGATGCAGCCATTATGCAACACGCTGACTAGGATGTATGGCGCATACGGTGATGCAGCTATCATGCAACACGCTCACTAGGATGTATGGCGCACACGGTGATGCAGCCACCATGCAACACGCTCACTAGGATGCACTACACACACGTGCATGCCATCAGTTAAGCGGCGTAATCGCCATATCGACACCCGCGCCCGCCATCACGCACCCCGCGCTTCATCTCGCACTGGGAGTCCACACTCGCAATACTCGTGCAACAGTTGATTGTTGCTCATCTCCAATGCGCAAAAGGGAAGTAGGCCTTACAACTGAATAGGCAAATATACAGACTAAGAACTTAATTCCCACACTCGGTACCGAGTTGAAATCGTTCTTGCAAGCACACTGTTGCACGATGCCTATAAAACGACAAAGAAGGGGAAAACCACCAGACTTATAACAATCTCACACCAAAATACCTTCAATACCAAATCACAAATTCTGAAAGAGATAGCCAATAGCACATCTGTGTTACGTCGAAGTACCGGCGAGGTATACTGGCAGAAGTCTCAACCTGCTGTCATAGAAGACTCTAGCACAGGGGTGGCCATCCTATGGCGCATGCGCCAAACGTGGCGCATTGCATGACTTGAAGTGGCGCAATGCATCCTTGCGATAAAACTTAAGCTTATTCATAATGCATGACTTAAGCCATGGGGGGTGAGTACAAGAGCTTTATGTCGCATCTGAAACCGTATGACATAAAATTGACGCATGGTATGTAAAAGGTTGGCCACCCCTGCTCTAGCACTACCGGCCGCCAAGGTAAGGAAATCTCCGGAGCAAATATAAAATAACTTTTCTGATTAGGTCAATCAAAGCACAAGTAATTTTCACTGAATAACTTTCGTAGCTCTACTAAACCCCGAAGAGAAACAATCCAGCAATCATCCCGTTGCACTGGAAACGAAGATATACGAGAAAGTGACGGTAGAGCTGCTGCATTTGGACAGAACGTCATTTACGGGGTGACAGAGCAGGCCCGTCATTAGGGTGACACGAAAGCTATAATGTCAATAATAAAAGCTGCTGCGAAGCCATCGATCTTCAGTGAAGGAAACCTACTCAGGCGATTAAGAACTTTCCTTCACTACGCAGCGCGACAAAAACTGCACCAGTACTGGGAGTCCATGCGTGTTCAACTGTTCAGAATGTATGCTCGTTTTTTTCATTCGGTAATGAGTTCGTAACGAGTCTTCAAGAAATAGGTATAGTGAAAAACAAAGTAAATTTATAAGTCGAGTTTTCTTCAAGTTTTTTACCTAAATAGAAACTGGATAGGTGAAAAAATTTGTATTTGCAGTAAAAGGTTTCGAGACCAGCGAGACCAAAATCGTCATACGAAGAATAATTAGTATTAGTAGTAGTAGTAGTGAAAATAGCAGTGTTTCAGTAACTCTGACCATCTCGTATGGACTTAGGAAACGGGTAATCTACGCACAATTAAGGTGTGCTCTCACAAAAGATCCCATATGCATAGAAACGGCAAGTTGAGAAGGAAGAGGAAGAAAAGACAAATGAGAAATAGTGAAGAAGGAATGAAAACGGAAAGAAGCAAAATAGGCACGAAAGATAGAACTGCCGAAGGCCTATCTACTCTGAGGTAACCTAACAGTGCCCTCTGAGGTATGAAAAATAACTAATTTACAAAATAATACTTCGTCATCAGTAGTATCGTCCATATGTCATAATCATTCCAATATTTCTTTTTGTGCCTAAGAAACTCGAAAATGAAAGTTTACATAGTACAATCGAATTTTAGAACGAGAAAACTTGTAAGAAGTTTTGAAATCTATCTTTTCAAATCTATCAACTAAATAATAACGTCTACGAGTATAGTTACCATACATTTACCTATCCTTTCCTAAAACTACAACTCAGTTGGCGTTTTGTTTTTACCCACTAGGTTAGAGGAAAAATACTTTTGACTAAAAACGGCCCCTGAAACCTGAAAGCCGTTCCAGAATACGCGCGAGTCTTTACAGAAGTGGCATCACCAAGGCCCACAATGGTGTGCACAGCCGGTACAGTTGACAGAAAAGGAAACGTTTCTTGAAGAAAGAAAAACAAGGACGCGGGATCGAAGTGATACACTCAATAACAAATTATGAATATAATCAATGCTCCGACGCGAGAGCAACTAAAGAACGGCCGACATTCGTGGTGAATTAAGTACACAACTAAAACAATGACGTTGTCCCACTTTGCTAAGTACTTTCATAATGACGATTTTCCATCGGTTTATGTCGAACGTGAATCATCATCAGAACAGTAGTTCGAAAGGAGGTCAGAAATTTGATCAATTCCACTAGCACCACTGTGTCCACCCTCATTCTCCCTTCCCCATTCCACTGGGAACACTGTCCTCTCCCGAAAGACTCGTTGACGGACAATTTCAGTAACCGCACAACTTCTTCACGAGAATCTGCAAATGGACTTGCATCATCCATCCACTACCTCCTTGCAGCTAAAACACATTTGGGATAACCATTGTTTCGAAACGACACCAAAAAGAATAAGTAGTCAATAGCTGGGAAACTAAGATACACTGAGATTACAATAACTAATGTTCAATACCGTTCAATATCAATTATCTATAGCTGAACTGGGTAGTGAACTCTCTAGCTTACCTACACGGCGATTAAAGGTCTTAGATACCACACATTACATTTCCATGCATTCGCACAATCTAGATTCCAGATTAACAGTTACAGTACAGTATAAAATTAAACAAATACTAATAAAAATACGAGATGTTCATCCAGATTGCTCCAATTTCAGACGACACTGTACAATTGAAATAGTGTCATTATTCCCTACTTTTTCAGCGCAACGTCGTATATATTCCACGAGAAAAGAAGTTCAGAATTTGTACGAACTCATGATCCTGAACCGTAGCATGACATACACGCAAAGAATAGCAACAAGGCGATCAATTTGAGAAACAGATAGGAAGGTTATTCGTGAAGGGAATAAATTAGCGATTTCACCGTTGCTACTACTTGACAGCATCACCGCGGAGAATACACAACATTGAAGAGAAGTGAAAGCTTGACAAAAGCAGTTTTCTCTCGTACAATAAATTGTGTGCGGTTTTACGGGCTGCAGCATCCGCGTGAGGAGCAGCCAGCCACTCGCGGTCGGTGCACGCCTCGACGCAGCAGTACGACAGTGCACTCGTTTTAACAAAGCCACCCCAACCGCAAACGAGCCTACCGAGAGAGTCTAATACTGAACATCTGGGTGCCGAAAAAGAAAAGAACCATTAAAATTTAGTAAAACTTTTTATATTCCAAACACGAAATATTCCGCACACATACAATGAAAATTGTGATCTTGACCATGTCAGTCACCGGGAGTTCTCGAAATAAAATGAAAATAATACTCGCACTCCTCCAAACTATTTGAATGAAATTTAAATGCAATAGCACGAAAACTTTAATTATATTTAGGTCACTTTAGTAAATGGCCCGCTACCATTGCAGTGAGAGAACCAAATTCACACTGAAAACATTGATCATCGATATCATTTCAAGCATAGCATTTGTACGTTACAAGGATGATTAAAGCGTACTGTAATTATACAACTTTTTCAATGTACATATTCAAAATTTTCAAATTACAAGGTTTGTGTTTTAACCACCTTGGGACATGATGGAACAGGCCTGTGCGATGACATTGACATTGAACAAATATTCTATCATGAACAGGCATTGAGATCGATAGGATGAATCAGTGATACTCATACGAAGGCCATCCCATTTCGCAGGATAAGACTGAAGTTGGCGAGCAGATATAAAGCGCACTAACGGTGACGGGAGACGGGGAGGCGGTGAACCGCATCACGCATGAGCCGCGCCACACCGAGCATTCGGGACAGCCGCGCAGTCAACCAGCCGCCGTGTCGACCTGGCAGTTTGCCTCTGCTCTAAACACCAATATTCCGTTCTTCTCAGTCACAGCAGCTCGGCGACGAAAATTAAAAGATACGAAATGACCAAAAGAGATACGATGTCTGAACCGAACGCATTGTTCAAAGTTTACAACGCTATTTGGAAAAGTTATCGTTACAATGCAGGCGAGAATGATTTTTCTTCGTATTAATGCTTCAATTTGCATGGACGTGCACAGGTCATGATATGAAAGTCGTTCGTGCGCGTTACTCTTTAGATTTTTTCGGACTGCGTAAATCTCTTGGGATCGACGTGCATGCATTTAGCAATGAGGTTCTCGGATTAGTAGTATACATTTGTTAGCGTGAGTCGAAAGGCCACGCCTAGGCTACTGGATCGAGCACAGTGACGGTCTCGTGCATTTCTGGACCTAACAATTATCATGAAAGTATCGATCAGCGGCTGAACAAACGCTCTTTAATTTTCCAGATTTTGTGTGACATTACATCTTCAATTGCTCGTTCATCTTCCGTCAAATAGAAGATTTTTTAACCAACTAGAATGTGATATCGAACTATTGGAATATATTTAAATGAATAATATAACAATGTTGGATCAGATCAGATTAAATTATTAGTTAGTTAACGCTCCCTATCCACATGAAATGATCCAAAAAACTCGGTAAGATAGGACCATTCAGTATGGACTTCTATATAGAAAAAGTTTAATCTATACACAGGTGTCTTCCCACACAAGATTCCTCGCGCACAGAAACAGCAAGCTAATAAGATGATGGAAGAATAGATAAAGAATAATCAGCGAAGGACACATGAAAATAGAAAGAACGAAAGTGGACACGAAAGAAGTTCCGAATGTCTTTTTATAGCTCTATAGCAGAGGTAACTTACTGCGTCATCCTGGAGTAATAGTCCCCATAGCATAGGGTAGACACACCCTATGCCTCCAAGGCCTACCTACGTTCGCTGAGAGGCGATATAACAATGTTGATACCACAATTTTTTCAAAAGTAATACCACTCTATGAAAGTATCATGTTGACATAAGTTCTGACACGAATTGAACAGTGGACAACTTTATTCATACTACCCTAAATTCTGACGTAGTATGCCAGTGTGCACTGTAAATACGCACACGTGGAGATAAACTGGATAAAATACAATTTTCAACCACGGGAGAATTGCTGAGTAGGACGAGCATACCGAGTGGGATCGCATCAAGTTCACCTCTGGGCCTAATCGAGTTAGGGGTTTCATATAATAATGTTGTAGGCGAATACGATTACGGAAACTCTACTCCAAGTGCCACCATAAGCACAAAAATTAAATTTCTTGCTTCATTATGAACACAAGAGTAGGAAAGGCCGCTTCCAAGGAAATCATATTTATTGACTAGGTTTATTATTGCACTAAAACGGAAAAGGAAAGTTGTGATTTTAAAAAGCATTTTCAAAATCTGGAACAAATTAGAAAAAACTATAATATAAAGAAATCAACTCACCAAGGAGATTAAAATTAAACCAATTGTAATCAGAATGTTGTGCTAAATGAGGTAAACGCAAAACAATATCTCGTCAAACGACATTTGAATATATTATATGATTTTGAACTTATTATCAACAATAAATAAAACCGAAAAAATTGTATTGCTGTGACACGAATAGCAAGAGAGAGTCGTTGCTGGAACAAAAACTTCAAATAGCACCCGACGGGAGGTTAGAACCAGGAACGGCACTGAACATGGAATTAAACGAATTGAATCACCCTATACGGTGCCAAAACCCTGCACCGATTCCCGCATCCATGCACCTTAACCTGCTGAGTGGCTCACCCTCAGGGAAGAGAAATTCGAAAGGCAAGAAAAACAAACGGGAGGAGAAAACTAGGTGATGACAAGAATCTAGAGCTTGTCGAATTGAACAACCTCTATAAGTAATAAGGTAGAGCTATTTCACTTCAATACTAGCGGAGTCTGATGACCTGAATTAATTGCATGCCACAAGCTTCGTCGAGATCAGTTTTTCACTTTTATCCATTTGAGCACTGACGTGTCTCTGGTGTTCAAAATGTTGTGGCGTATATAATCGTAATTTCGTCAAGTATTTACACACCAAAACGACACAGTACACACGACGATTGAGCGATATGTGCTTGCATGATCTACTTGTTTGATATGACAAATAGGTCGATCATACAACAGATGGATTTAAATTCTGACAAACATACAAGATAATTTTTTCTCGAACTACCTAATCGAAAATCGAGTTGCACATTGAAGGCTTACAGACAAAAGACATTCTGCCAATGCTTCATAAGTCAAATATCCTAGAAGATGAAATGACTTCCACAGAAAGACCAAGACTAGCAATTGGGTGTCATCGGCACCGGCAACATCCACCAAAATCCCTTTCACTCGTTGCCCTGATTCAATAATTCAAATGCGGCTGGTTTGAAGAATCGAGCGCATGTAAGCAGCAAAGTGCGGCGCGTGACGTGTCGCGTAATGGCCACGATGGCAGGAAGTACAGTGACGCAAGCCCCCACCACAGCCACTATAATAACACCGACGGGTGACGGCCGGATTTGAGGCGAGTAAACCTAATAATCCATGTCTTATGCGAATACTACAGAACGGGAGTTTTATCACTAATACTACAGTTTCAAGTCCTTGTTTTCATCGTTCAACTACCATGTTTCAACAACTCGACCTAAGGTAGTGCTATTGCGGGGAGAATCGTGTTTCAACATTGCTGAAGTATTCTAAAATCGTACATCAGCTGTACGCACCAGCCGATATCATCAAGGTGTGAAATGTTACAACGCACCAAACAAAGCATTAGCCTCTTCAAAAGCAACTTATACAGAGAATTAAGAGCAGTGGTCATGGACGGGTGGCATTCGACGGTCTCAAGGATCGATGCTCCGAAGAACAGGGAGCCTCTGACCACTTGACCTACATCATCACCTTGTCTTTAGCTCGAACTGAGCAAGTGTGCCACTCTCAATCAATGAACTACATTTCAACAAGAGGAAAGACCGTAAAGAAAATGGGAGGAGAGACTTTATGACACATATTGATAATGAACTGAGACAGTCACTAGAGCCCAAGTTCGTACAACTTAGTTATGAAGCGCCACTTGGACATACCAACATGAAAAATACTATAGTTTCATACGTCCCAGCACATTTATACACTTTACAGTTTGCATAATCAATTGTTGACTCGTGATCTGTTTTCTCACTTATTCACTTTATTCTAGCCCACGTGCATTACATCCTTGTCATATATGACAACATGTCAACGGAAAATCAACAGTCAGGTCCAGAATCACCGCATTTAACCATTTTTGCAATGCTCTTCAGTAAGTCTAGAGAATGAAGTGAGGCAAAGACTGACGTGTTGAGCAAATTAGGAACTTGCTCTAGTTGAAAATGCAGTCATCAAAACATATCAGGATGTCACTGCAACGATACCCTTCTTGTCCTGCACCGAAGAACTCTTAAAATACGGCGCTAGAACTCGCGGAAGACCTATGAAATTCTCGAACACTCGAAACCAGTGAAAAGTAATATGCACCAATGATCTGACCAGACTAGCCATATCACTGTGTGCCTCTAAGATGAACGAGCCCCCTGACAAGAGGTTTGTTCCTACTTCTACGGTACTCTTCCAGTGACCGATGCCAATTGAGTTACTTGGAAGAGCGCACAGGTACTAGATTTTAATTATAAGAATTTCTAGAAGCTTCTCGTAACAAGAGAAATCAATCAAATAAGAGAGTAAAAACAAAGATATGAAAGGCTCGATTTCGTGAAGAAAAATAAACTTCAATAATCAACTTCATTTTTTTGGAATTACTGTCATGAAATCGGACGACATGTATCCAAATATTTACAGCAAAACTCACACGTCATATCGAACATAAAATATCAAGTCTTCAGACCTACCGAACAGCACAACTCTCTTACTATTTCGTATTCACCTCCGATAAAACACCGATAACTTTAAAAAAATAGAGTGCCCACACTATTCTACGAATGGACCAAGCATCTCTCGTCCTACCATTTTTAGTAGAAATAGAAAAACGCTACGTAGAAATGAATAGAGAAGTTGTCAGCATAAAAATTAATATCGACCGAGTAACGAGAACAATGGTTTAGTCTGTTGAAAACTAGTCATTTTTCTAAAAATTACAAATACTAAAATGATTCCTAAAGATTGCACTAAGGCAAATAAAAACTATCTCACACCGAAAACAAATACAATTGAAAATAAGACAAACACCCAAAAGGAGAGAATACCATAGAAGAAAAAAGCGAGAGGGGAAAAAAACGGAGCCTCCGTGCCCTTTATTTAACTTTCAGTCCAAAATCGAAACGCTGGTCACAGGCTCGTAGAGTCTCACGTAGTCGGGTATGCTTACCAATTTTCCAAGCCAGCAAATAGTTTTAGCAAAAACTAGAAGAAACTTGAGGAAAGCCCAGTCATGAGTTGGCCATGAAACAGAAGCACACGGTTGCAAGGGGCAAGCCCTCGCTCAGCCCGAAATTACATGACCATCAAGCCAACCCGCACGGGACCACGCCAGGCCCCAGTCCACTGGCTGCCTCTCACTCGCCCGACGGCGCTCAGAGAAGAGCTTCTTATGAGGGTTTCCCTCTCGTCTATGTCGCATATTCAAAATTTATGGAATTCTACAAAATAAAAGTCATCCAAAATACAAAAAGTTATGCACTAATCTGTAGGTCCTCCAGGGAATCGAAAATCACAATGCATCCCAGAATCCTCCACGACGGTGATGGTAAAGCGATTTATCTTGCAAACCAAATGAGCGAGTAAGCTACCGAAATTGCATCACCAAACTTTATTCGAGAGAATAAACGAGGTCATTCTTCTAAGAATAAGCATACAAACCATAAAACGTCATGAAATTTTACAAGGTGATTATTGAGTATATCTGGAATATCATAAAATTTACGGTTAATATGAATAAAAAAATTCGTGCACGCCGGTTCGAGACATGCGGTATACCACAAAAATATTGGATGAAAGAACTAAGAAATCTTATCCTATGGAAGAACTGAAAAGCACTATGACGATCAAGACTTAGCTAGATTTTTCGCAATGCTCTTCGTAAATAACAGCCATCACTTCGAAATTTCTCTGATTCGCCAATATTTTCTTACACAGAACTACCTCATATTTGAATTACGAAATGTGACTCTTGAAAAAAAACAAATTTGCCATGCGTGCTCGATTTGATCAATGAGCTCTATTAAGTCCCTACGCCGTTATCGTGTAAGCATCGCAGACCGTGATAGTCTCAACCGCTGCTCGGACACCGTACTAATGAGACCCAGTACGTGATCGCCAAAGTCAACCTAAAATTGCCACGTGAGAGATCTTGTTTCGTAAGACGCTCTGAATTTCCCCACTCAGAATCTACTCTCTTGTACGAGGAGAATGAGAGCTCAGTAAAACGTATGCAATACACCCGGAACGAACAAACGAATTAATACAGAAATTTAACGTAAAACCTGTCAATTATTGACGCAGAATTTAGAATCATTCATACGGAATATTAGCGATCTGATAGACGGAAACAGGTACAAAATATAACTGAAGCAGCATCCACTAGAACGACGTAGTTTTCACTGACTCGTCAATTAAAGCTACACGAGTAACACAACACATGAATGAAATATCGACAAGCAGCCGAACGAGCACAAGTTGGCGGAAAGGAAGTGAAAAACATTCAAGCGGAAAAAGTTAGGAAGCCAGAACACGTAGCATGCGTCTTACGTTACATTAGACTGAACTTCTGACGATTTATAGAACAAAATTTGGATTAAGGAAACACGAAATCGAGTAATTAATCGTTTTAATGAAGGCCAATAGGTAATTTTTAAGAAGTTTTGTGATTCATTGGATTCATTGCGAGTCGCCAACTTCAAGGCAAGATTTCCTTCCTCCAGCTACCTACGCTAGATAGAGAATGTTAGGGCAGACGAGGCGCACTGGAGGACCATTTGTATTAAACACAAACGAGCGCTGGAGGCTACCAACTCATCCTTAAATTTTCTCTATTAAAGGAGCCCCGCAGCAACGTGCGCTGATGTCATGTCCGGTCTGGACGCGCTCAGAATTATCGCGTGTACTTATTCCCTTTTTTTTACCCTGGATGAACTAAATTCCCAACCATTAAGAAGAAATGACCTTATTCACGGACAATGAAGTGCCTATAAATTCCACAAAGCAGTAATCCCATCAAGAAAATGTATCCATAGTCCAACGACATTATCATAGCATTGCGATTTGAAGCGCTTTTCTCCATAGAATTTTCAGATTTTATTATCCTGGCCCTTGGACGGATTTAGAGTAAACAAGTTGATAGTATGAAAAGACTACATCACTATCAGCGAACAAAATTTCGAGTCAGTCGATGACAAATAATTAATTGAAAAGCTAAATAAAGAATGAAGAAATACTCAAGAATACTATTGAAATAATTATAGAATAAAAACACGAATTTTCAACGGCATGCGCCAACTAAAATAGTTAACACCTTCAGAAAAAATTAAAATGGATGAAATTTTCCAATTTCTATGAATATCAAGAGCAGTGACTGTATATTGCAAGGAAAAAAGGACGATCTTGGCCTACAAATATTTTGAATGCACAAGGCAAATGTTCCCAGGGCTACCTGTTAATTACCTTTTTTGGGGCAACTGAACGAGGAATGACAGAAGCGCGACACACGTAGGAAAACGATGAATTACACCGCGGCCGTGAGCATCGCAGCACGTGATATCGGGACTGCGTTTGCACGCCGCAAGTAATCAACCCTCAGCACGAGTCCTGTGACCACAAGAAGCTGCATCTCATGTAAAGCTACAACCAGAGGTGGGCAGAAGCACGCTACATGTAGCGGCCGCTACATTTTCAGTAGCGGTAGCGGTAGCGGCGCTACAATCTAGTGGGTGTAGCGGTAGCGGTAGCGCCCGCTACATTTAGAGCATGTAGCGGTAGCAGTAGCGGCCGCTACATTTCAAAGTAGCGCTGCCCAGCTCTGGCTACAACACTCGCTGATAAGCTCCAACGCTTCGCACTACAGGTCACCTTGAAATTGCAATTCATTGCATTATTTCAAACAATAAAATTATAAGGATAAAATTATAAGAATAAAAATAAATTTTATAAATAAGATAAAGAAAAAATTGATTCATCTTACGCGCATGAATGGAATTTGGATAGGCATTTCTGGCATTTTGGATAGGCCGATGCGCTTGTTCATTCTTAAATCCTTGGGAAAACGTCGAACTTGAAAATAACGCCAGAGGAAACAAAAAAATTATAGCATTTGAAAACTCACATGCACAATTTTTTCAAATCAATTTAGATCATCAGAATGCGTTACTCGTCGTGTAACGCGTCACCACGATACTCGGGCGCTAGGGCAATATTGTACGTTATGAAGGAGAGTTCCCGTTTCATCAATTCTGAACCTGGATGTATTTCACGATATTCAACACTGGTATGTATAGAAATCATTACAAAAAGTGAAGATATTTCAGGAATTTTCCCACTGTCGATGATAATTAGATACTGAAGCAACAACAACTCAAGAGTACTTAAACCGAACCAAGAGAATACTTTCCACCTTCAATTGAAACCATGGTCCAAAGATGAAGTTTTCAAAGAAACGATTCATAATCACATTTTCTAATCAATACAATTGGTATTAAACTTTGGCCTCAGTTACCGTACTTGTTAAAGAACTTTAAAAATGACGGAGCGTCCAATGAAAACGAGAAATTAAATAATACGACGGTGTTGTAAGTATCGTAGTAGGCACTCGTGACGATGATCTGTTGCAAGGACGGTTGTAGCAATGCCTGCAAAACCCCACACTGAAAAGCCATAATTCCTCAAGATGCTCTCTGGAAGACAGGCATTAATGGCATATTTTCCAGGAGTATAGCTCATAAATTCTAGCTGTTCCACGCACAACTAGAGGCGCCAAAACATTAAGAGAATCGTCGGGTAATGTGAGTACGACAGTTTTATTTACTGATATTAATTAAGGAGTAAACTTTTCTTACATTAGGGAGCTTTTTAAAGTACACGAATTTAAACGTTAAATTTACAAATTAATGCGTAAATATGATCCTGTATGTCATCTAAGGCTGTTTACTTGCTACCAAAACTATTGAAAGTCTACACAGAACAACTGAACTAGCACAGATGGGATTAGTCATCAGCCATAATACTTCCATAAATGGCAGCGTCTCGATCACAGCGGAAAGAAGAGCAGCAGCCACCCAAGAGACCCCTGAATTGAGCTGCTTGGCAACCAGGAGGCCGCCGTCTACCAAAGTTGCGCCACTATAATAACGATTTTAAACACTATAATAACGATTTATTAATGATCAAGGTGGTAGAAAAAGGATCAAAAACATTGTAATTAGAACATTTTGGGTTTGGACTCATTTTCAGGAAAAAAACCCGCGAAATGAACGCAGCTTTCAAATATGCTAATAAGAATGCATGTAGTTTGCAGATTTCTTGCTGAAAAAGCGTCTCGACCCACAGCATTCTAATTAAAATGTTTTCAAGATACCCTCTATCTATCATCATTAACAATTTATTTTACACGACTGAAGTACATCTTAATTCGTTCCGAATTATTAGGTCATGCAATAGCCTCGTGCGCAAGTAATACGAGAGAAGTTGGGGTCAGTGGTATTCATGGTGCTTCGGGTCAAAGAAATTAGATTTCATCCAGGTAAAATAGAAAATATGAACAAATTAATTCATCAAATGTGAAGAATAAAATAGCTTGATTCAAAAACAATACATGTCTCTACAATGGAATATTATCTGCTCTAAGAACATTAAAATTAGAAGGTTTTGGGTCTATACCCATAATCAGCTAAAATATCTGCAATAACACACAATTTCATTAACATTCATTTGAAACTCAAACAGAGGAAAGTAAAAGTTACACAAAAATACAAAATACAAAAAATGCAAAACATGACATGATAAAAAATGAAAAAATCGATAGTAAATTAAAAAAATAACTGATCAACAGCCGAATTTTTTCAAGGATAATCGTTTTGCACGTCATTGAAATACGACTGTAATTGATGTATATATAATGACTCAAGAATCCGTACATCAATATTGTTCGAACAAGAATAAAACTTGAAACTCCGTGGTGTTGATATTTCGGTCACAACCACTAAACCAAACTAAACGTTCCAATAACTATGTTCGTACGATACTTTGTTCTATTACCTTCCCAATTAATTTACATTGATGAAAAAATATAATTTCGACGAATTTCATTCGCACTACTGTTGTATTTCAGCAGAACTTCAACAATGATACCAGTTGACTTGCCGCACGTAAAAACGGTTGGTAAAATATTTCGAAATAGCTATTACCTAAGCAGACTGCTAGCAACATGTATAAAAAAACTTTCCAACAAGAAAGAGCAGGACAGGTTATACGTAGGTAGCTCCAGCCTTAAATAAAAAATTCCAAGTGAGCAACCAAATAATTTACTTCGATATTTTACAGGACCTTTCTAGCCCACCGAATATTTTCGGGCATCATATCAAAGAGCGAGCTTCAAATCGCAGTTGCACGAGACGACCAGACCTCGCATAGAAGGTGTAAATATTAGAGAGGCAAAGCGAGGCCCCACTCAGTGAAAGTCAAGGCAGCGGACGGGTCTTCCTCTCACACACACAGTGGCCGGGTCATCCTTGGAGGCCTGGCGTGCCTGACGCCACATGGCCGCTACGAGTGCCCGCTGCCTCACGCTCGCCAGCTGCGCCTCAGCACCGTCAACACAATGAGTACGATGGAAGAATCAATTATGTTCTGTACAGCATAACGATATTCATCATAGTAATATCAATCAATGCACCATCAAATACCATAAAACTACAACCATTGACTGCAGTGCAACCCAAACAACAAAAAATTTGCATGTAAACGAGTCTAAAACACAACATGAATAGTATATTTTATGAATTACAATGATCATGCATCAAAGTAGTCGGCATGCCAATCAAATGACAACAGAACGATTCAGTGCCTGGTCCAATGCAATACATTTTGATGAGGTCAACCATCAATTCATCTAAACAAGCAGCATTAATCTAATGAAGAGCTAAGAGAATTCATTAACAAAATATCAGCCCGGACATATTATTCGTGAACAAATGGCAGAAGCCTTGCACTTCATTGATACAGTCTGGATATATTAACGGGAGATAAGAAGAGCTCAGTGCCTAAATGTTGGCTTCGGCCCAAGTTCACACCTGAGAAAATCTACAATAATCGAAGGGAAATATAATAGATTATCAGTTAGTTCAAAGCTCTCCATCCACAAAACTATCAAAGAGACAGCGACCAATCACTCCGACTGACAAGATTTCCGTTCTATGATGATGACCTAAATGCTCTGCTCATACTAAAGAGCAGCCAAGCACAGACGTACAGAATCAAATCCTACATGTGCATAAGAACTTCGTTAGGTGTCTAGGGCAGAGAAAACGGCACATCGATGAATAAGATGTTTAAAAAATTATTCTCGTAGCGAAGTTATTCTGAACAGATATGCATCCAGCGAATATTTGCTTGTCTAGTGCCAGAGGAGGTGAGGAGTGAAAGTTGTGTCTTGACGATCATGATTTGAATGCAAAAAGTACTCCATCGAAAGTACATTTGAGCGATCAGCAGCTACTGTTCACCGAAGATCGGCACTCGGCGTAAAACTGGATAAAAACTCGTCCCCACTGTAAAACGGGTTAATAGATGAAGGTCGTTCATCCGAAGCTAACGACGACGATCTTATTTCTACCAGTACGCATTCATGATACGAATATAGATATTCGATGCAATAACGTGTCTCCCGTTCGCAAAATGAAACTTGACAACGAAACACCAAAGAACGAAAGGCCCACCCACATAAAACCCGGTAGAAAACATTTTTTTCCGAACATGGGAAAGTGGCAGAAACCAGATTTTGAAAGATCGCAGATGTATCTTTTACGCAACGCATCCATTTTGTAACAAATGTATCAACTATGAACTATATTCTACGGGAAGCTCGAATACAATAGAAAGAGTTTTGAGAACTCGTGTATTCACGTAGCCTAAACTACCACACGCCAATGGAAAGGATTGAGGAGATTCCAGCGATAGGAACGAGAGTCTCGCACGAGCTGTCCCTGGGAAACTCGGAAGCGTCACTCGGGAGCCGTTGCTTTCACCACACCTGCAGTTTGGCAAACCTTGATACTTGAGATCAAAAGTTGTTCCATCGTGAACACTGCGATTTGTAGATTAATCGAGGAAATACCTCAAAAACAGAGCAACATTCCTCCAAAGGTCGTACTGAGTATTGCAGGATATTGAAGCGAGTGTCCAAGACCAATTGTGGAACTGACAATCCGTTCGTCTCGACTCTTATCAACTTGGCCGCTTGAGAGCCGCTTTGGTACGAAGTCGCGTCTACTTTACCAATACAAAAGATGAAATCCAAAGATGATACCTGTCCTCATTCAGCCCACCAACCTATGATTTCTTTGAATAGCCTTCTTGAAGAAGAGCTCAATTTCCTGGTATTACTCCATAGCATTTAGTACACTTAATATACTGTATAACCATCGAACAATCTTTGGTTTAACGCAGGAGCTTTAATGCAAGTTTTGATAGCTTGCATAAAAACAATTTTGCGAATATTACAATTAACGCTCATTGGGATATAGTTTGTGCTTCTAGAAAGCAATGGAAGTCAAGTTGATGATTGAATGTTTTCAGTCAAACGTAATCATCTTTAAATTAGCACCTAAATAAAATATAAAGTTTAATATAATCATAGTCACAATTTGTACAATAATTTACTATACATACGAACTGGGCAAAAACGAAAAATACTAAATGCACACTCATGATATTATCCGATATTGTCACATTATCCTTTTCATATCTTCGTGACTCGAATTGGTACTTTTAGAATTAGAACTGCATTATTTATAGAAACTAACAAAATGAGTTTCTTTCATTCTGGAAATACGAATCTCACCAACATTTTTTTTCTAATTTTTATTTCGTTATGAAAGAGAATGGGTAGGTATCTCGAAAATGTTACCTGTAGTAGTCACATATGTTCAGAAAAACTCGCTTTGAGAACATCAAAATACTGAGCGCAAAGTAGAAAATGGACTTTCAACTACACATATGTTTCTTACCTCCGTCTCCTCGGAGTCTTCGAACAACGGTTTTAAACAAGAGACGGCATCGCAAGTACCGACTTCGTAAATTGCACGAGTTACGAGTTGCTCCTAAATTAAATGAGCTCCGTAAATTTTACAATCGAGTTAAGGGCTTTAAATTAGCTTCCCTTCAAAAACGCCAGAACAACAAATTGTCGTGGGACAACTTTCACATCCGTACGAGACCATCATTATTCTGCTGGGCGCTTGTTACTTCTGCCCAGCGGCGAAACGGGAACATTCGCCCGTCCGCACAGCCTCCAAATTTAGATCACGATCTTCGCGATTAGATTGTACAGGGTTAATAGCCTCTTTGCTGCTCAGTGTTTCAATTGCTACAGACAGAACGCAAAAGAGGTAAGAACTTGGAGTGAAACAGACGCAGAGATAAAGCAGACAACGCAGGAATCCGACTGCGCATGTCGTTCGTTTTCTTCATCGACAAATGAGAAAAGACTCGCAGGCTTCTTAACTTGAAAAAGTGTCCTTAAACAAGAGCCATTTATTCCACCGCGGGTAGGTAGGACAATCTTTTCAGAAGCAAAAGTCTCAAAAAATATATTTAATAAGTTTGAATATAATTATAGCCCAATTCTATACGGATTCACGACACTGAAGTTTTAACAGACAAACACCCAAAACGAACTTAAAGTTAAAAATCTTATTTTTCAATACCGCGCTACTATAGTTCGGCTTAAATTGATAATGCATCTGAAATAAATTAGCAATAGCTAATAATCACAGAAAACTAAATGAATGCTAAAAGGACAATCAACCTTAACCTAAGTCCAATTGAAAGGTGTCGATGCATGCAGTGAAACAAAATGAAATACATGCTTTGCTCTCTAGCGAGACTTCCAAGCGTATTTGATGTAAGGAATTTTCTCTATTAAAAATGCAATGAAACACGACACAAAGCCCAGTACACAGAAAATATTACAGGTAGCTTCCACAAAAATAAAACTTTTTTAATACGTTAGGAAGTGAAATAGGGGTGAAAGTCGACAGTTAAAACGGCAACGACAGCTGAGCGGCGGCGGGCACATTTGAGGACCCCGCCGCGACAGCCAGCGGGCGGCGGCTGCATATCGCCCACACCCTCGAGCGGGTGAGGGGCCTCTCACGTACACACGTACGCTCGTGCCTGCGTTGCATCTCTAAAATAACCTCCTCACGGTGATGGAATTCACACTCACCACACCTTTCCCAATACAAAATTCCCATTCAACTCTTCAATGTGCAACTAGGTAATCAAACTACTGCAACTACTTATCTCTATAGAACATTTACAATAGAGTGCATAATGATAAAAATTACATTCCACAACATCGTTATATCAATTTCTTCATTTTAAGCAACAAAACTCCCCGACACCTCTACGAATCATTGAGGCAGTACACTGCACCAGACGTAACGTTGTCTCTGTCCAACCTTGATGTCGTACAGTAATTTTTTTCGTTAGAACACGCGATGAAAAACAGTGACCACACCTCCTCGGAGAAGGTAGAAAACATACTTAGCACTAACTTGTGTCCCCCTCGCAACGACGGCTACCTTGACGAGTAAGTAAAAATAATTCTGTACACACAACCCAAACTAGATACATATAATTAGGACAATAAAATTTTTATAGCGGAATACAATTAATATACCAATTGTCAAATATCTGTTGTACCGACCATACTAAATAAATTCAAACTAAACTATCGCGTCAAGAAGTAATGAAAAACTCACGTCTGAACACATACCTGTAATACGTACCGCATACTTCCTACGGCTATGCCAACTTGCCATTTTAGCTTATACTTCACCAACGTAATAAAAAAGAGATATTCTTCCCTAAAGCTTTCTATGTATCCTGCTGCCCAGGAAAACACGCTATCATACAGAAAAACTAAAAATTTTCAACTTCATGGTAAATTAATAATTAGATTTTCAAGTAATTCAGGCCAAGTTATTCAATAAACTGGAAAATGAACAGGTCTACGCGTAGTACACGACACTCTACACACAAACCAAGACCAAAGTTCCAGTTATTACAAAGTCGGAGGACAAAACAGGGAAGCATGCACACACGCAGCGTAGCATCTGCATGTGCCAGCGGCCAAGCACGCGGAACGCAGCGAACGTGACAGACCTCGCCCGGACTTCCAGTGGCCTTAACAGCGCAGACGAGGCTGCAACCTTGTCCGCTCAACTACAGTACAAAAACAGGACCAACAAGGACAAAATGTGGACGACATCAACGAAAATAGCCAGCTACAACAATATCGGAGCATTTTGTATAAATGAACCAGAAGTGGAGATAAATATTGCATCACCTACACCACGTATACCTAAGCCATCAGGGAGGTTGTCATGAAGGAGGTTGTCATGAGGAACATATTTGGCCAGGAACCCGAGAGAAACGCCGCACAATCTAGGCTTTTCACGCACGAGTGGCCAAGTAGGACGTAGGGATTACTATTAGCACGCAGCGACTACTTCACTTTATTTGAGATCAATTATTACGAAAACCACGCATGTGCAGGTGTCTCAAAAACATTCAAATCATTAACATCGAATTACGCACAACTCAATTTCGCTTTTATAGTCCAGTAAGCTAGAGCTTCATGTGCTAGGCCACGCATACTTCGTTTTTTAATCGTAGTCAATGTGATTAAAACTTTTCTGATAACTTGACCGTAGAACCGAGCTGCAATAAATTAAATTAAGGAAAAGCACTCGCACTAACCATTAATGAAGCTGTACTCGAGTATCACTAATCAAAGATACTGTACTCAAGTCGCACTTCGCCCACTCAACACATTGCCACCTCCTCGTGAAAGAGATATTTGAAAATACGGATACGTCTTTGTCCAAGGGACAGGGCACCGTCACAATTTTCAGCGAAGAAAAATTTCCCCCTGGTCTAGCTTGTATGGAGAACAACGCAGATGAAAACACAAAATATAAGTTGTCGCTGTAGAGTTAAATCCTTGATAACGTACTCAACTTGGAGGATCAAAGAAATTGGAAGAATACCGAGTGGAGACGGCTTTGGACAATAATTTTTAATAAAATAACATGAAACATTGTTGACATCCACATAATGATCAACATAATATGAAACAATTCAAGTTAATGTGAAAAATATTTCAGATCCGTAGTTAAAGCCGCAAAGTGCGGCTAGAGAGAAGTAATCAATTTTGCTAGAAAAGTAGAAAATCAGAACCTTATTTACACAAACCATAACTTTCAAACCTTTGAAGAAGCTCGTCCACATTATACGAGTACACATGTTCATTCTTCGTAAATCTAGAATCAACTAGTTATAGATGCACCTCTCATGACATATTGCATACACATTCACAGATGTGATTAATTTTTCTAGTTTCAACACCAAATTTGTCCATTGACCACATGACACCTCTATTTAGGTACACCCTACGAGTATCATCAACCAATTGCATCCTCCTGAGAGTAAAACGCTCAAAAAACTTCGAAAGAACATCCAGGCCCGCACACTGCATGAGGCAAGCAGAAATGCAGAATCCCGAATTAATGTTGATGTTTTGAGTAGCATCTAAAAGGCAAAATAGACACCAGAAGCGAATCAGTCTCGAGCAAATTGAAGTTGGGCGCCGAGTTCAATAACACAAAAACATGCAGGACCTTTTTGAGTACTACACAGGCACGCACGCGAGGGCGCATTAAGGGCTCTGATCATGTCACCCGTGACGCTGGAATGATGCTCGGGGCAGCAGCACCGTTGCTGGGAGGAGCGCCAGCACCGAACCAGGTAACTTGGTAGATAAACTGAACAATAAAAAGTAGAAGTCTAAATTTGGGTAATTTAATCATTTTTGGATGTTAAAACTCAACGAACACCGACGATAGGCATGTTAAGTTCAGTATTGATACAAGTATTTGTGACTGATCATAATGCACATTCCCGGAATACAGCACAGCAACGGAAGAAGCGATCACGAAGCTCGTTAAGTGCTGCGCCATGCTTGGCGCTGGTAACTCTGGCGTCTGGGACCGGTTCACGTACGTGGAAAGACGTTAAGAATTTATTTAGACCGAATCTGAAACAACAGAGAGGAAGCAAATATATAGGCTAGTGTAGCAGCTAAGTTTATCACATCTCCACGCTGACAAAAATAGCAGAAACAATATTTCAGCCACAAGTACTTGAGAATACATTCATATTATACAGGATGAGGACACGCTCGATTACAGTTTTCAAGTTTCACAAAGATGATGTCGTGTCATAGTAGAAAACCGTTAACTGAAATTCAGTCACGTGTCCACTTTATGTTCATCAACTCGAAATTTGAGCATTTAAGCGGACCGAGTCCGTGACCAATAAAATGATATTGGGAATAATTTCAAATCGGCACTGTACAGGGGCTAAGCGTAAGTGTTTTGAATTAAATGCTTATATTTCTATGCATGATTGCAATAGTGATGTGAGAAACCACTATTGAGGGGGTCCCGTTTCTGTGGAACACCCAAACCAGACTGTACACAGTCGATAGCCGAGTTGTTGCCTCCAATAGCTTATAATACGCTAACTAATGTTCTACAAGCAGAAACCGAAAGGTTAACATGCATCATTTTGAAATTTTTTGCTCTCCAGCAAATGTGAGTTTGATGTACCCTGCCTCCTTCTGAATACCAAAAAGGCAAATACCAAGATGCAAACTACACATCAAAACACTTCACGGTAGTCAAGAACAACAAATGCATGTCATCGCAAAGCCGTTAGCTCCAAAAACGACACAAAAAATGAAGGGAAATATTTTGGCTTACGATCGCTCAAACATTAAATATAAGTAAATAAAGTCACTCAATCACTATCAATTATTCAAAACGCATGACAACAAACAACGAACATGACAACATGTCTCCCCATCAGTGGTGACAAATCTTCCTTCACGATAGCTCAGACTGACTTTTCATTAGAGAAAGTAGCGCATTGTGTACTAACAATAAAGTAACCATTTAGACTCGAGCCCGAACTTTTCCCACGGAGTGATGATAATGGCTTTCAGCATTAAGCGCTACACAAAGAACATCGTCAGCCGAAAATCTTCTTTCTCTTGTAAAAATCACGCACACAAAATTCCATGGTCGACGTACAAGCGACAAAGACAAGCGGATGTAGATCAACTAGCGCACAAAACGGAGAGGGAAACCGCAACGACTGCCTTAGAATATCTGGAAACCCATTGCGTGAACAGCGTAATTGGCGGAGTGGCTAGCAGCGAACTTGTATTCCTCCCGCATCGGTGGCCTTGGGACTGAATACATCCCGTTTCAAATAAATATAATCGTGAATGGAGCGGCACAGATAGGGAAAAAAACGTACACGAAGTGCCAACAAAGGAAACTCTCAAGCACACTTGCCATTTCTCACACGAAAAGTGAAACATCACGATGTACTGCACCGTCATAAACCAATTTTAATTAAATTGTTAGGAGTGAAATATATTTCCACGAACAATCTTGCGCATAAGCATGGCTGTTTAATACTCAAGATCATAAACAGCTTTCAGCGTGCGACAGAAAATCACAAACGATAGCGAAAAAACTCTGGTGACAGGATGTAACGTCAGGTACTTGCTGGCCAATTGAGGACGTTCTTCCGATAAGGTGAGCCGCCAAGAACGAATGTGCTCTCAACTTTTGGCCATTTTGCAGAACAAGTGAACTTCTACCCCAAAAACAGTGTTCATTTTTCATTTCCCGGTCTTTCGAAAAGTCTTAAGCGCTAACTTTGCTAGGACCGGTTCTCTGTTTGTGCAACAGTGCAGCAATAAAACTTTAAAAACTACGTGATAACTTTCAAAGCTCGAGGTCTTGTTTGAAAACTGCGCAGGTCGGCAATTAAATGGAACAAATACGACGAACGTTAAAAACCTAACGTCACACGAGGTTACGCTTCGAAACTGCACACTGAAAACAAAATCAAAGTAGATACAATATGTAACCTACACAAAAAAATAATAAAAAATGAAATTCGAGGAATAGATCGTGATCCGTCGTTTCACAGGAACCGAACAGCTACACCGACAAACCAACTTACAAGACGCGAACTACGTAAAAAACACGACCCAACGGGTCTTCCGCCTTCACTTGTGAATTCTGAACAAAATGTAATTCAATATTATGCAAAGATGATCGCTCAATTTTAAGTGATGCAAATGATTTTCTGGTCACATTTGTCTAAGAATTCAATCAAAACACACCAGTAAAATACCCGCGCGAAAGGAACAAATAAGGAGGAAAAAATGTACTGAAGAATCTTCATGAATATTTTTCTAGCGAAATACAGAAGTGCTCCACTGCTTGTTTGAAATTAGTCCTAAATTAAAAAGTTGATTTGTTCGCTCTCACTGGCTAATTGGCGTCATAACCTAGTTTTCATCATGGAAGGTTTGACGGACGTATTCATAAAATTTATTACCTACTAACATCAGTCGTCGCAAATTGGGAATCGAATGAGATTATTTACTTCACTATTCTAAATGTTTTAAAAATGCGAAGATGCTATCCTTGATATAAGTCAACGAAAACTTAAATTTATCGTGGAAATAAGTGTCTATCCATTCAACATACCGTCGTCCCCAGCAGTTAAGTTACACATGCCGTCCTAGAGAAAATATTGTACTGCAATGAATTTCAATGCAGAGAGAGGAAGAAGTTAATGGAAAAGTTAACATGAGCAGCAAATAAAAATCCCACCATGACAATACAAAGAAAATGGACTTCGGCGAAACTGAGCAGCTGTTGCGTGAGAGGAGTGAAGTAGCGCAGCTAGACACGAGCCGCCAGCAAAGTTATCATTTAAACTTCGACTTTCTGCTCATAAAATGGAAGTTAGTGAGCATCGTAAGCACAATATCTACAAGGAGTAAACGCGAGATACTTCACAATTCCCTCACATTCTATTGAACTCGAACAAATTAAAGCAAATTTGCATTTAGTGATGTTCGGTAATGACAAGAAAATTCTTAGACTCGATTATGGTTCAATTCATGAGAACATTCAGTTAAAGTTCTGTTAAGGTATTTCATTTATCTTAAGTTTGTTTTATTTAACGCACTAATTTTATCACCAGTACCTAATTTTTTACCTTTATATTGCATTTTGCACGGTGACGAAAAATCGCTTAGGAACATTAAAAAGATAAAAGAGTGACCGGATCCTGATGGCACGAATTTCTTCAAAAGAAGAGCAGCAGCGCCACGAGTGAACGTTTACCCAGAACAAACAAAATATTCTTGTTCATATTATACTGCTCTCCTGCGAAAATAAAAACACAAATTCCATGTCACAAAACTCATTTTATAGAATTACCACGTAAATTGACGAAAACTTAAAAAATATATTAAAGAAAGTGTGAATAATAAAGTGTCTTCTCTACCAACGTGTAGTTTTTCAATTATTTTTATGGGTGTAAAGCTGAAAACGAATTTCCATGATAAAAAAAATCAATTTTGGACAAATAAACATCCAACAAAGCTACAAATTCTTCAAGAACGCGCTGACTTTTATAATCGAACAATGGTTTTATGTTATTTTGACACTAATCCTACGAATATTATGGGAATGAGCTCAAAACAACCAATATTACCACAGGACACTCAAAAAACGAATACAGAAGAATTAAAGATACCGCAACACTTCTATAAACTTTGAAGAATAGGCAGAGTAACGAGCCAGCGTATAGAGTGCAAATAGCGATAGCGATATCCGCACCTGCCGACAGCCAGAAGAGTTCCAATGATAACCAGAAGAAAGGATCGCGACATCCGGCCGCAGCACGCCCTCGAGACACCGATATGCTATCAGGGTAGGACTTGTTAGAGGGGCATTTGGAGAGCAGAGCAAGTGCCAGTGTTGGCCACGACGCAGCACCCCACACACCTCAACAAGGACCTCTGTGGGGCTCTAGTGCTCGTTCACGCACAGGGAGACTCCCTCAGCACATCAGGAGCGGGAGACGTCCAGTGACATGCCAAATGGGCCACGCCTGAGGTTTCCTAAGCTTGAAAATTAACTAATAAATTGAAGCAAGATTCGGTCAAAGTAAATTGATACGACAGTAGCATATAACTAACGTTTCTCCACTAACAAGACAACTTTTTATTTAAATAATATTACATATTGTATATGACTTTTACTGGAACAAGACCAAAATGAAATTCATAAAAAGCTAGACCCCTACTCGGGAGGAAAAATCGACTAGAAACAATGCAATTATCCGTCTCTCCCGAGAGTTTCAATTCAGGTAAAATTCCAAAGCCGACGGTCCTCCACAAAGCGTCACACCTAAAGCGAAGGATGGTTATCATGTAATTACCAGCGCACAACTTCCCGGCGTGAGTTGCGCTCTAGAAGAATGGGGAAGGGTCCTTGCATAGCTCAAATATCTCTCCTGGTCTCGGTTGATAACTACCGTACGTCTGCATCTAGTAGGAGGAGCAATTTCCCATTAAAGGTTGAAGTGAAAAGAGGTGTGAAAAGAAACTAATGCATCCCAAGATTGTGCAAATAAAAATATTTTTGTAAGCACGGGCACCGATCGTATAACCGAGACACTACAGCCGAATATAACCTCACTCCAAGCTCATTGACAGTCCGTCACCTCAAAGGAACCAAGACCATAGAAAACGTTCATCTGAATATCGCATATGCTACCCATGCATAAACTGCACACTGGGATAATCTTATCTTAGTTCCAAAGATGAGCTTAACGTTTTGGTGGAAGTGTCGGGTCCGATTGTAGGCATACCGTGATTTACTTCAAAGGTCTTATAGTAACGATTTCCCAAGCAATAGAACTATAGATACAGAACATAGCCAACATAGTACTAAGAAAATTCGGTGAATTACAGGGAGACTGATATACTTTAGCCACAGCATGGAAAATAAAATATCTACCTCATAGCAAAGTGAAACAACGAAAAAGCGCTCAAGACCCTGGCCAGTCGTGCTGCACTAGGCCGTAAGGAGCAGGAACACGCACTGAAGTGCGCAGTCAAGCTGTACAGACGATGCAGGCAATACGAGTCACACGCCTACCAAAGCTTTTCTTGGGGGTAATTGTTGATAGAATAAAATAGGAGTCCATCGCAGAGCTTCATGGCATTGGATCGAAATTTCAACAGACGTACGCAGCATAAAATAGCGCTAAAATTCATAAAAATATAGTTTTCCTGTAATTTAAATGACCTGTTGTCAAGAGCTCTTCTTTCTTATATTCTTACTAAAGATACGGTTTGATATACATCTACAGCACGTAAGCTTCAGCTATTAACTATTCTATGACTAAACAAGAGACAATCCAAGATTTGAAATATATAATTGATTGAAACGTCGTACTAATTAACTTTTATGTGTTAAAATAGATTAAAGCCATATAGTTCTAAAAATAAAATTTTCCACTTCCAGTTAATTTTGTGTGAACTTTGACCATCAAATTCATCATTAAAAAAATACATGGTTGGTATATATACAAAATCGTAGGCCATAATTAATAAACAAATTAAATGTTCGAGGACTTCGTTCGTAATTGCGCTCGTGTCATAGACAATTATGATTGTTTATTTAAGAAGTAAAGTCCAGTAATGAAGTTCAAAATTTGAATCTCCTGTGATGAAGTTAGTTTTGCACCTTCAGCCGGCTTGAGTCGCTGCTTGGTCTTGAATTTTTTTTCAAGAGCTGATTCAAACTCGACTATTCTCCGACCACGATGAACAATCCTTTTAATCATAGATCAATAGTTTGCTATAGGGTTTGAAACAAAGCACTCGCAAGGCCATACCATTAGCCGCTTATTTCCAAGCCCTATCGTATTTAGCCAGATAGGTGAAAGCAGATTGAAGAGCAGGAGCGTTGTCAGACTGCTAAACAAAATTTTTCCACATTGAATGAGTTTGCTCATCCAACCATTGTAACAAATCTTCGTTAAGAACTTGACAATAGTAATATGAGTTGATCCTCACACTCTTTGGTAGTCGATGAGTAGAAGTAGTCGTGGTGGTAATAATAGTAGTGCTTCAGTAACTCAGATTATCACGCACCGAAAGAGTAGGGACCATTTAGTATGGACTTGCATAGGATAGGCAAACCTAATTAACCTACCTCTATTGCCAATGGCCTATCCTATGCCCCCTGAGGGGTGGTAGTCGATGAGACTATAATACATTACTTTCTTCTATCCGTGCCCAAAATATCCCTCCTAGCCTCCTTGTTGACGGCGAAGACCTTCGCGTTCACAGCCTCTTCACACGTTATCTGATGACAATCAATCTGGCCCTCGTACGTAAAATTGCAAACGCAAATCTAGTTCCAAGTACTTTTTAGCCCAAGCTAATATATTTCCAGTGGAATTGAGTTAACAGATAGTTTGAGAATCATCTACTTTTTAGTCTATGCTAATACATTTCTCCAACGTAATTGAGTTAACAGATTGTTTGAGAATCCTCTACTTTTTAGACTATGCTAATATATTTCCCAGTGTAATTGAGTTAACACAGATTGTTCGAGGAGAAATCATCTTCGCCAATCTAACGTTTTCCATGGGGAAGGTCACTCAATTTGAGAGCATTTGCGGTCCGGAAAATTTCTTTGCCCGTCGCACGAAGATGTCTAACGATTTCATGTTCTACTCCTGCAGAAATTTTCCATAAATGAGACTTAACAGGCTTCTTCCTGCCTCGTTCACGGCTTTCTAAAAACGCTTTGATTTTTCGGTGATCACGACAAATATTCCAATTTTTAATGCATTCTCGTTTTTCTCACATATTTTTCAATGTTTTCCCAATCAATAATACATTCTTCCCTATTTTTTTTGACGGTACATAGAACCAAGTGAATAACCTAGCTCTACACCAGATGTGCAACTGCACACAAATATCCCCCATAAATGGCGTAATGTTTTAGAGACCTAATTTTCACAGCTCTATAAAAATTCCACAACAACTTTGTAAAATAGCATTTTGTTAACCATAACCTTGAATTGAAATTTTTGATCATGTCTCCAAAAATTAAGACGTACGTAATCAAAGTTACGCTAACCAGTTTTTGCGCGCCAGTTAACCCATTAGAGCACCCTCACAACCAGGTGCTGTAAGACCCTGCGAGTAAATCCTTTATACAACCTTATTTCTATCAAAGTTATGATTACCTATTGCAGTACTCGACAGCTTAGATTGTAGTATATTATCTCTACGACTACAAAAACGGCCAGAAGTGCCAGCCGTAGCACAGAGCATAGTAACTGTTATAACACGCGAAACACTGCCCCACCTTCGTTGGGCGGCTTGAGAAAAATTGAAACCATGTACCTCAACAAAGCATGCATTGAATGAACTTCGTCAGCGACAAATACATCATTACTCTATAGACTCCACTGTTGGACGACAAAATTCAAGACTGCGTATCGAGCTTATCCCGTGACTGAAGGATTATTACGTTGAGATCGAATTAAAACAAATGCTACCGGATACCACGATACAAAACGCACCCATCAACTTCGGAAGAAACAAAAATTAAACTTTCAGCGATTTTTAAGAACTCACACGGGGAATCGCAAAACTAAGCTAACCACAGAAGACTGCTTTAACCTTTATTTAAAGAACGAACATATAGAAAGGAAAATAGAAGTAACATATAAAAAGGAAAGTTTTATCGACTGCGGTAAAAAAAGAAACTATTTGAAGTTGCAACAGCACACTGGCACGTAGCCATGTATGAATTATGATAAAAATACCAAACACTTCAGACAATAAGGAATTAAACAAGAAACTGAGGAATTGTTTGTTTGTATTCAACTGGCCGTATATTCAGAATAATTCGATCGCAATTTTAAGCCCCCAAAATCCAAAATTAAATTGACGGCACTTGCAATTTATCGCAACACGCATGTTAAAGAAGTAAATAAACAGAATTTTTCACGCCTTCCAGGTTTCAAGTTATCACTTTACATAGCGTGAGTCCAACTGTTCCAGCTCGTTTACCTTACATTACACGAGCTCTCGTTGCTCCTGAATTCGTCTCGCCAATCGGATAACACACAGGCATGCACACACCACGGAATCACAATGGATGTTGTCGAAAGAACAATTATGAAAATTACGTCACTCTAGAACGCGTAGCCGAACAACTTACAAGGGGCCACTCGAGGATACATCAGTTTGCACCGTGAGATCTTCGTAAGGGGAGCGAGGACCTGAATGTGAAGGAATTCTCGTTGAAAGAGAATCTTTAAAGGTAAGAACAATGCTTTCCAATCAAATTGGTTGCTTAATAGAGATACCGAGAACTTCGAGAGATACTGACACACCCTCAGCAACTGGAAAAAAGTATCTGAGAATCTCTTGGTTGTGAATAACAAGGTTCAGATTACTTTCTAGTAATTTACGTATTTCAAAGATAACATTAAATTAAAGTTCAGTATCCTATATTCAGAGGTTATCGAAAAGCGTCGCCTCCACTGGTCGGTAGTCGAAAACGAACAGTTTCCATTAAGCGTATAAAAGATCGTTTCCACTTCCAGGTTTTTTATTAATTCTATTTTTATCCCTTTATTTTACGATACCTGAGCTCCACTTGACATTTCTATGCACTATTTCTGCTCCTTAATGCAAACTTGAAAATGTGTAATAGAAGAGTGATTTATGCCTTTCTTACTGAAAATTATATCCGAATCCCAGATCTATTAAAACGAATATTCGACGAAATTCGAAAACTTTCCGCAATCTAGATCATGAGGTGTAGCGTTTCATCAAAAAGAACCTTTATTCATTCCAACACGTTTTACCGTTGGGTTTTAAATGCCTAACAACTACTGGTGTGGTGGGAGATGTGAGGAATGTGTGGTTAAAACTTCCTTTTCCAAGGGAAGTACTCCGTGGTGACGTGAAAAGCCCCACCCATCTGAGCCGAGGCTCGAACCCTTGTCTTTTCGGCTGTGAGGCCATCACGTTCACCACTACACCATGGAGCCCACTCATCATTGTGCAAAAGATTTTTTTTTTCCTTTTAAGCACAAAATGTTTACACCTTAATTACACTCAAGAAATGAGCGATCTCTTCACAATTCTGCAGAATCTTCAACAGAAGATGCCTTTTACTTCTCCATTTACTACTCTAGGGCTTTTGCAGCAGATTTTAATTCAAGCACTTTAACCCAATAGATTGACTTAGAGTAAAATTTACCTCCACGTACACATTATCTAGTAAAAAGGTCACAGAAACATAAAGCTTGACTTGTCGAGATCTCGCAGCAACACAGGGCACAAGTAAGAGGATGCCCCGAGGACGAGGAGAGGCAGGGAAGTAGTCCGCGGGGAGGTATGGTCACACGATACCGCAGTGACCGTGGCCGCTTTTACGACTTCTAAGACTTACACGAACAAACCAAAATTCGACCATAAAACAGACACTGAACTGCACGATTCTACAAGATGATAGAAAAACTATCAACATTACAAATGCTTGAAACATCCAACATTATTTGAAATGATACACTTCAACTCATGCCAGTAAGAAAATCTGAAGTAAGACTTATTCTTTCCTAATAATAGGTCAGAGTTGAACAGGACGAAGAAAAATGAACAAAATTTATCTTCCACCGCACGCTCAGTACCAAATGCTATGCTAATTTACCTCGAGCGTCGCACAACGAATGAAAGTTTGCAAGCACGAATAATTGAGCCGTCGCGTACGACAGCCATTTCTCAGAGTTGGAATAAAGGAAACGCTTCACTAACCACAAAATAGACAGCTACAGTAACTCACCAAATGTCAAGAGAACACGATTTAGAGAGGCTACACGCAACCCGGCACGAGGGTTGCGGCAGCATAGGTCGTTTCCCAACAGCATTCAGGCTAGACCGTAGGCAAGGGACACATTTTGAGGTGACTGATACACTTTACAAGTATTTCTGCGTCTGATTCGTTTAGAACTCAAATTGATGCAACTACCATCGAAAAAAGTCAACAGATGTGTCATTTGAGATCGAGAAAACTCATCTCAAAGAATACAGCTGACTATTATCCCTGCTAAAAGATCGATGATGTACATACTAGAAAGTCACAGTTGCATTCAAGAAGACACAATATACGAAAAAATCAAACTCTGAAGTATCATGCCATTATTTCGGCGACTAAGTTACTGACAATCCCAGCCCACTGCAGGCCCGCGGGAATCGACAGAGGCCGTATCACCACGGCCCCAATTGGGAGGCAGGAGACAAAAGACACGCTCCACCAAGCCGCTATTCGAGCCGCGCTTCAACGTCACCGCAGAAAAAGTAAGAAGCAGCACACTCCACCCAGGGGCCAGTTGCACGACTCCGTGTCTGACAGAAGCGTTCAGTGGACATCTATAGCACAGAAACGTTTATGCGATCTTCGAAGTTTGAACTTTCACTTCATTCTCAATCCATTCGATTTTACTACATATTCTCCGGAAACTCACATTTTACTTGAAATAGAACCAGTGACCTTCAACTTGACAACGACAGTTAATAAACAACACACGACGTGATCATTTCATTGCGCTAAGACAAAAGCTTAAAAGAAACCGTAGGTTAAAGTTTTGATCTCGGTACGAAAAGGCGATATGAAACACTAAGTACAAATATTTCATAGTTGAGAAGTGTGCTATCAGGTGTAAGTACTTCCAGAGAAACATACTGTTGTAAATTTATTCCTCACGAATAATGTTCCTAGTAAACAGAGGAGCCAATTTCGGTTTTTTTGAAGCTTGCTGCTTACTCAATTGCATCAAATAAAATGAGAAAATATATTTCTTCGAAAGATTACCAAGTTTCAGAAAAAGTTCCTTTCAATTCATTAATTAGAACAGATGGGCAATCTAAAACTATAAATTTATATCGGTTGGCGCACCATTATGTATAAATCCATTTTCTCGGCAGAGTTACAATCCAAGAAATATGGACAAAAAAAATTGGATGAAAAAGTGATTTAATTCGCGAAAAAATCTACTAACGCGTTTCAATGGCTATTGACTGAAACGTAACCCTTTGTCGACCACTAGAATTTCGCCAGGAGCATGTCGACACAACAACAAGGTACACTTCATTGCTTCAGCTTTTAAGGAAATGAACTGAAATCAGTCATTCTTCGTGAACAAAGCTGAGCGCTAATTCTATTCACGAGCTGCCGAACTGCATGTTTGAGTACACTGGCTACAACTACCGGACTCGCCAAAGCGCAGGCTACAGGGTCATCGCTGGATGAATATCTGAGGAAAAGGTAAAATCAAGTGGAGAAATAAGAGTATCGCAAGCTTCTGCACAAAAAGTCGGTCGCAGGGGACGCCGGCCTCCTCATTGAAAAAGATATAATAAAACAAACATAATTAAACCAGACCAAATATACAACAGCCTTTATCTTGCGTTGGAACTCAGCGGCGAGATAGTTAACCCTTCATCGACCAAATTATTTTGGCGATAAAGCTATATTGAGACATACGAAAAACGAGCTTTAGCCTTATGAACTTGTGCAACAAGGCAGCATCTAGCCTCGCTACGAAAAGTTAACCAGTCTGATAGAAATGGACCCTTAAAATCCATATATAAGAAGGGTCAAGACAGTCTTCGGAAACAACGAGCTCGCGAAGGTGTGCTTGGCATGTCACACATTTTCAAAAAAGTCGTGCTAAATCAGTTATAAGAAAGCTTTTATCCAAATAAAAACCCACACTCCTCGGTATTCTTAAAATAAAATTGAGACGCATGATCAAAAAACAAACATCAGTACCTTCACAGACGCTGAGGTGACGCGCATCAAAACTACCCAAAGGAAATCGAAATTCCTCGTGGTCAACTATAGTCTTAAATTGAGCGAAAAAACGATGAGACACTGCTGCTTGAAAAAGCTCACGTAATCTGGTCAATCCGCATCAATAATGGCAATAGCAACAACCAACGACCAGATAAGAGGATGATAGGAGAGAAGGTAATCATTTCCGAATATCAGAGATAACGAGGAAGCTACTAAGAACTCGTAAGAAAATGACCCGCACACAGTTTATTGGAAGTGTACGCGTTGCTCCAATCTCTGTCCAAGAATAAGAGAGACTTCAATTCGTAATATAATTAAAGATGTTGACTAAACCACATATGGTAGAACTCAAAAGAAAACTAATCGCACTCAGTAAGCTGGAAATGCAGGTGTTGTACCAGTCCCACATCAGGAAGAAAAATGCGAGCAACCAAAAAGCACCCAACCCAGCCTATTATTAGCACAGAGAGACTGGCAAACAACCGGCCCGAAAACAACACAGACATACAGATTTTCTGATACCAAGAATGTAGAAAAGATAAAAAGAGAAGAGACGCGCTTCAGTTCAAGTTTGCCGATATAGGATTCAACCTCCCCGAAAAGAAGAGGATAATGAAATAGGAGGCATAATACGTAAAAACCATCAAAGATTCAAAGAATTAGTTCTACTAAATTTACTGCAGGTATCTTTGAATAGTTCTAAGCCCCCCCCCCCTCCAACTAGGACAGACGACGCAGCATGCCTATTAAGAAACGGATCTCTTCACCGCAGCCATCAACCGCCCAACACCGACGCTAGGTAATAAACAAATCAAAAGCAAAAAGTAATCAAGCACGGCAAACATTAAACGTTTCTCTCTACGTACACAAAAATACATGAAAGCCTTCACATTTTCACGTAAAATGTCAAGGAAGGGATATTCAACTCCGTCCACACGAAAACACCGTGTGGGCTGGGTCTGAATATATCTTAGTAATTGCAAATTACACAAAGCTCAGCGTAGCTACGAACAAATATATAGATGATCAATGGAGAAGAAGTCTATGGCAGTTTTGGAAAAGAAATCCCCAAACCCGACATGCTACGAAAATGAGAATCCTGATTAGGTATCACATCATCCAGTTGACCGCTGGTAATAGAATTCTGCAGTGCCTACCATCAGATACTAGATAAAGTAAGAATTCCGCAAAGATTTAAAACTTATGGCTACTCAAGAAGATAGAAGTTACGAAAAGCATTGTTCTCAAATTAGCTACTGAACACCAGCCAAGAATTAAAATGCATCGCACGTACGGCGTCCTTCTCCCATCGAACCGAGTGTGGTGATGCAACATCAGCTACGTTCATATAAAATGAACCTCGAATTACATAAGATAGAATTTAGCAAGTCACATTGCAGTTTCTGTAACCGTCTTGAAAGAAGGCACCCGGTTATCACAAAACACACGTGTGAGAACCTCAGTTACCTTGTGAATATCCCTGCATGGTTATGCCTCCAGCACACGACAGAGATGCCTACGGCAAGTATTCATACGAGCGGAGTAACGTCCTAACCGCACGGTAATAATTATGAGCCTAGACCGCTCGCAGCAAGTTACAATGCATTAAATGATATGCTTCAGCCTATAAACCTTTCGAGCGTATTCCTTCCACAAAAATGCAACCTAATCCTCAAACCCCTCACTCTACACGTACACCACTTTTAGGGCTAGTTACACGGCCAATGTTTCCATATGGTGAAGTAAAATCGGTAGGCCGTCGAACATACGCACACTAGCCGAGCACGCATGCTCAGTTTTGTTCACACACACACACTGCCCCCGTCACTGGGCACACAGCGATGTTGTAATGCCTAACAGGCTACACTCCACCGAAGAGGATGAATCAATGAGAACTGAAGTCGCCGAAAGAGGACTGTGGCACACGCCTCTTTGATGCAAGATGGACTTCAGAATGAGTCACTATGAGGCTATATTCTACGTACGTCACAATTTACAGCGAATTCACTTCGCGAGTCGAAACATTGACGTGTTGACAATCTGACTGTAACGAACTAACGTAGCTATAGGAACGCCAGCCATGCCATGCTCGGCAGCAAACACAAGCAGCGGGTGTTGCGAGCACGCGGTGCCGCAGACAAGGAGCGACATGTCCTCCGCCGATCACTGCACCAGCACAACTGAAATTACTGAATTTGAGAGGCTAGGGCTGCCCGCCCCCTCTCTGTCAAGGCGACCCAACAACTCCGTAGAACACTCGCATATTTCATGCAGAAGGAAAGACACTTGAGAGAGTAGGAGCTCAGTGATAGTGAATGAGTGGATGCCACAGCAGAACTATGTCGAGATGTAGAGTACCTACTCGCCCAGACTGTGACATGTGGAGGCTAATTCGGCTTTGGGAAACGAACAAGTTCGCAATCACGAGAGCCATGGAAAGTCTACCGTCTATTCATCAACCTGACGGACACATATCACACTTAAAAAATCACGCGGCGTTCGTGTTCATAAGCATTCACGACCTTGGACAAATTCACCCTTTCGTTAGACGCTTCAATATTGTGTAAAAAGAAGTCATAATGACCGCGCAAGGCAACGTTCGCAAGGCTTGAAAAAGGAACGCAATGAAGAAATCTCGACTGGAATCATAGAGTGGATATGGCAGGTAATCCAACTCCTGGCTACACTCTCCAGTCGAAGCTAATTCGTTATTGGTAAACTAAAAAACAATGTCTTGCCAGTCGCCCGCACACGCTCTACTACTCTCACCGCATCGATTAACTGGCCGTTGATTTTCACCATATCGCGTGAATGCTGCAATGATCACCAGTGAAATGCCCCGTTTATCTAGATAAGATAATTCCAGTATCATTCCAACGAGCAAAAATATATCGATCCGATATGATCCAGTCATTCGTCCAGGAATTTCAAACTAGATACACATGATAGTCCCGAGAAAGTTGAAGGAGTGCACAGGAAAAGGAAGGGACCAATTCGTAAACTTGTACTTAGAGACACGCAGTTGCAGAGCCCCAAGGATGCATCACGTGAGCTGGAGAGATGCCCTCCAGTCTAACAATTTGAAGACAATCACAGAATGAAAGCTGCAAGTATCACTGCAAAATGCCTAGAACATCGATTGGCAGTTTCCAGCTTACCTACATCACGACACACGGCAGGAGCTGTATTTACTAGGTTGAAGTTCAAATTTCAGGGGTTGTTGGCTTAAGACAACCACTTCATGGGGCAAAAAATCTATTATACGGTACTGGTTCACTTCTTCAATAGTTATAATACTAGCTATGCAGAGATTTAGTTTTAAATAAGAACCCCTTTTATATTCCCCTTTAGGTCACGAAGATCGGCCGTGCTTCAACCCTCGAGATCTAGAGGCAAATTATATATGAGCGTCAGGTAAATTATCGTCTTGCGACCTAGGCAACTGCGAAGAAGCATCAGTAGCACAGACAAACGCATCAAACAGTTTCCTAGGGTTAACATGGCAGTTTGGAGTAAATTGTTATCATACCGTAACTGCCTTCTTGCGTCCAATGCTCCATTGAAGTCGTTAATCTTGGGCTCCAGTAATGCAAGTGAACGTAATTCTTGGAAGTGATCAGAGATAACTTTTTTCCATTTCTTGATTTCTTCGAACTTGTCACTGCATTTGAAACTACCTGAAAAATATTTCCTAAAAATGTTTAAAGCGTTGAATATTCTATGAACCCTCTAACATATGTTTGGAAAACGCTTCGGAACCCAGTTCCTCATCGGTTCTATCGTATACATAGATGTCCAGAAATAAAGATAAGAACGATTAATAAATGCCGTAATGCAACCTAAACGAACAACATACCGCACGTGGGGACAATTATCTACTCAACATATGCAAGGGATACCAACTGTTTGTATCATTGAGAATGGGTTTCCACATAAAAATGAGTCAAGACTAAAACTCTAAAGTGCCCTTCTCACGATCAGACGGTATCGGAAGCCACCCAAACATGGGCATCGAATGCTCTCAGTGCTCTCTAATCTGGAGTCATGTCGGAAGTCCAATATAGGATGGCCCGCACACGCCTGTCTTCACACGCTGCTGGGAAGGCGTCAGCGGCATAGTGCAAGGTAACCTATGATCCCGGGCAAAGTTGATGTTACGAAACAATAAATGAAAATGTGCAGTGAGGAAAATTAATTAACATAGTTATTAATATCAATACGTACTAATGTTCATGAATAACGAACATTAATATTCATTCACAAAATTTGACACTAAATATTCGCTGATCGGAATGGATTTCACAGTACAATACTTGGAAGCATGTGTGACGCCACCTGGTTGATTGATGTGTACTCGTATGTGGATAGCGTGAGGTAAGCGAGTGTGAGAACGCTAGGCTGGGCTTCGCACTACTAAGTAGAGAAGGAAGGTTTAACTTTTGAGCGGAGTCAGCACTTGTAGATACTACTTTTCAAGTTGATTCGAATGGATAATGGAAGAGACTTGTAATAGTTTACTAATGTGTGTGACAGAAGTAAAATGATGAGATGTACGAGAGATCAAAAGCTATGGAGACAATAACTTCAAATGAAGAGGACATTGAGGAAGCCAGAAAGTTAAAATATTTGCGGTGTGAGAAAATAGTACGTATATTAAATTTGTCACATGTATATATGCGTAAAATTAAAAAATGAATACGTTTCGTTACACTAACTTTTTCTATTTTCGGTTGATTTTAGTACTTTGAATCTATGAAACTGCAATTCAATAGAACGACATTGCTCCTTTTCTCGTGCGCAAAGGCAATCAAGAAGCACGCTTTGGCAACGCCAAACATTACGCGACAACGCTGGGCTCCGCTGGCGACAGTCGCGTGAAACGAATTACTGGGACATCCGCCAAACAACTTGGCTTGTGAAAGTCAAAGATTTCAAGCAATGGCTTGTGAAAGCCATACTTTGACTTCAGACAGTATCTTCAAACACTGTCAGATCGTGTGAAGGGCCCTTAAGGTTATTCAAAGTAGGCAATAAATCTAAAAATTTACGGTCTCCATTGTGCACTGGGACATGCTTTTTTCAGTGTAAATACGTATCACGAATGAGATCGGCAGGCTGAAACCTGTACGAGAGCTTACACCGTGGTGCCAAATTACTCACGCATTACAGTTTTGTAACGTCACACTGACGTTCGAAGACGTAGGTATAATACAATTTTCTTAAAATGTGATGAAAAAAGCGCATCCTGATGACCTAGAGTGACTTATTATCAAAAGTTGCAAGCACTTCGAGCCAAAAAGCCAGGCAGACTTCGAGCCAAAAAGCCAGGCAGACTTCGAGCCCAAAAGCCAGGCAGACTGCGAGCCAAAAACTACGCAAACTTGAACACAATTCAAGATCTTTTAATTAAAATATAAAAATTCTATTTACGTTTCTTTTAATGCCCACTTTATTTAGCTGAGAGAGAAAACAGACAAAATAACTATGTGATCTGATGTAATAGCACGATGTTATGATAGTACTGCTGGTGTAATATATACATATATATATATATCAGGTAAGAGTAATTAAGGATCAGTACAGTATTTTAGCAAATTTGGAAGTTTACTCACCGTGCAAGCATCACCGAGAATAACCAAATCACTCGTACGTTATATTACGATAAAATTATAATTAGCGGCCTAACTTACAGCCCAGGTATTCCCCAGGCACCTCAATGAGTGGCCGAAGGGACATGACCATAACTAAGGAACCTCAGATAAAATACGTCAAGGTCTCTTCCGGAGTTTAAAAAATCAATCCCAATCCACCAAAATAAGCGCTACCCGGTGGAAACGTCTCCGCTACATAGGTGTCACCATGTGAAGATTATGCCACTCCCTTTAAATGCGAGACTAGCAGACGCGCCCCGCCAAAAATGACGGGACAAATGATGCTAAATTCATAAGATGCCACTTATAAATTGTAAATCTGACATGAAATGACATTTCCAGTACCACTGATCCGGACGGCCTTATCTGACAGTGTAGCTATTAGCTTAGGAATACGGACCCGGGAATTTTCTCCTATCTAAATCCTTGAGAGCACGACATATGAACCAACGAAGTGAGCAGGCAACAACTATGTACTAGTATATAGTGAAATGTAAACTCCTGATGCACTGCACATCGAGTCGAGAATAGAGGGTACATTTTCAATGCTTTCAGTAAAAGTTCCAAATACGTTACCACGGTCTATTAGCAAAATAACTATATTTCTAGGCGGAGTTAAGTGCGAGTGTGCGCTGCGTCTCTAACATCAACTTGTGTTAAGGGACGATCAACAAAAACGTGGAACAGCAAAGAATTCACAGCCATTAGCGAATAATTCATTCAAGTTTCGCCCACAGTCATTGGCCATGTACGATATAATTCCTTGGAATTTCACCTGATATTGTATGCTTCAGTCAAAATCTTGATTTCCTATGAATTATGGAGTAATTATCAGAGGTTCTATGTGAGAGAGTTTCCCAGTTGCTTCAAGATATATAAAAGTAAAAAAATTAGTTACCTGTTCTCGATGTAATTTTATTAACACATTCAACATTATTAAATTAACCATTATTCCCAATTGTGCACGTGTTTACTAATTTAAGGAGCCATTTTTGTGAGACAAAATGTGAAAAGGTGAGTTACAGGCGACACGCGACCAAGCGTCACCGCACTCAAGGTGGGAATTGACCAGAAGAAACGCGTTTCACCATCACTGGTTGAGCTGTCCAAGTATTTATTGCGACGTTTTTCAGCCCTAAGGCCCAGATCTGTTTCCGCACCATTGACATTGACGAATGGAAATGACGTTGTCGAATTGACGTTGTCTACCCTGTAACTGGAAGATGATGTCGAATGTAAGACGCAATGACAGAAAGACGATTTGCGCCTGGAAAACAGGCCGACGGACCTTTGAGGCTCCTAAGCAAACAGCTGCTGCGCTATACACACGTAGATGGGCAGAGCATAGGGCACAGCAGGCGACCATCGGTACCAGGGGGCAGGACTGCACCAGCATTCAGCAGCTCTATTGTTAGCATAACTAACCCCTCTTTTCCACTAAAATAGCTAAATTTCACCTCGAGCGTACCATGCCAGCCAGGCTCTCACTTTTCATTTTAAATAATGCCTCAAAATAGTCTGAAATAATGCCAACAATAATCACGACTGAAAATCCAAACTGAATTGAATATCTCAAGAAACAAGTTTCCATTTTACTCAGATTGGACTGCGTTCCTCGTGCTAACCGTTTGCCATTTTTAATCATTTTAAGTATTTTCTTCACCTTCCGTCGATGGTGCTTTTACTCTCTTTACTTTTGCAATACGTGCCCACACAAAACGTTTTTCTTCATTCCGTCACGAGTTCTAAAATACCTGCAATACACGGGTGCACATCCTTCCTGTGAAATGCCAGAAGGAATAAGAACAGCCGAGTCCTCTACAACGTCAATGTCTCCAAGACGAAACAATGAAAAGCTTCGCACCATTCCTTGTTCATTGAATACGGAGGTATCCCCAACTTCTCCTCAAACGTGAAGTTATGGTCACATTTAATTCATTACATATCACGATATAAGCAGAAATAGATTAGCGGCCAGATAACCCAATAATTGGCCCAATAAAGTGTTAATGACCCAATAATTCGTTAAAATAAACGAAATCGTGACTGCAAGCTCATGCACGGCAGTAAACTTGGCTGGCCGCGTAACACGTTAATACCTTCAGTTTAAACAATGCATATCAGTATAGAATCTGAAATAATTCACCCTAGTAGTGTAAATAAAATTTCTCAATTACGTACCAATGTGACGCGACCAACAGAGGCAAACCTTACTAGCAACTCATGAGCCGTCAGACAAGGGAAGATGAATTGAAGCGCAATGTCGGCAACAAATTTTGCACCACGGCGGCGTAAGTCGGGCAAAATGCGCCAGGCGCCTCACCATCGAGGAGCAGCAAGCCACATACGGTCACCGCACGCAAGTGAGCCATGATATTAAACCAACAAATCGGGTTGCAACGAAACCCGATCTGTCTGTTTTTGAGTTATAATTTCGGGGCATCAGTACACCAACTTAAGCGATAAATGACATTTGTAACCATCTACATAGCTAAAATAATATTTCTGGTTTCAGTTTTTGTAATATTTATTATAATAAGTAACTATTATTGACCTAAATGTAAACTCCAAGTGAAGAACACAGAGCATATTATACTGTATGAATTTCAGAAAGGTAATAAAGGAATTTTAGCAGCAGGATCGCTTAGACGCTTTTAGAAATAATGCGGCGAATGAAAAGACATTTAGAAGATGGTTTTCATGTTTCACAAAGGATGACGTCAGTCTAACAAATGAATCAAGAGATGAACTCTCCAAAATACTCAATTCTGAAGAATTGAAGGCTGTCATTGATGAAAACTCAGCCAATACAATTCTGAAGAATTGAAGACTGTCATTGATGAAAACCCAGCCAATACAACTAGAGAACTGCTTTAAATGGCTTTGCTACTGGAGCGAACTTCAGATGTAATTGCGTGATTGCCACCCAACAGCTCATAATAAACAATTCCCTTCATGTCCTACCACACACAGAAGATTTTTTTTCGGATGCAATCCCCTTTGAGGTTGTAGGATAGGCTATGAACTACGGCTGAGCCAGCCACTGTCTTTGGTGCTAAATGTTATTGTAGAGCATCCTCTCATCTCCAATAACGATTCTATCTAAAAAAAGGTTTTTGAAGCTGACGAGAACGGAGTTAGACACAGCAGTTCACACGTTGTTGGCGATTGTTTTTTAAAGATCGTGTTGGACCCATTTTCAAACCTAGAAGACTTTACCAAGCCTCATCATTTCATGTATGGTCGTATGGTTTACAATAAACTCCTTGTTAAGTTCTCTAGTTGTACTGGTTGGGTTTTTATCAATGACATCCTGCAATTCCTCAGAATTGTGCTCTTTGGAGCGTTCTTTTCTTGGTTCGTCCTCTAGACTGAAGTCATTCTTTTAGAAACTTGGAAACCATCTTCTAAAAGCCTTTCTATTCACCACACTTACACAAGTGTCTTTGAGCGATCTTACAACTGAAATTGCTGTATTGCCCTTCTGAAATTCGTAGATCAAATATGCCTAATAAGTTGTTTACGTAGAGCATACATTTGGGGAAATAATAGTTATTCATTATAATAATTATTACCAAATCTGAAAGAAGAAATATTATTTCAGTGATTTAGATGGCTACACATTTATAAATTCAATTGGAGTTATTATGCCCTAAAATTATAGCTCAAAAATAGGACAGAACTTTCGTTACAACCTGATAATCCAAATACATGTTCAACACAAAACACCTCTCATTAACATTTTAAAACAAAATACACGTTGCAATGTAAATAATGCAGCAAAATTCCCACGGTAAAAGTGTTCTTTCAGACGAGATTCGACTTCCACAGTTCTGACATCAGAAGGGAAGAACTCGAATTTATGAACAGCTGCTCACCATACTACTACAAATTAACATGCTCTACTCGAACACCACAACACACACATTGCGTGAAACTGCCAAAGATACACACGGAGGTAAGAAGCGAAGTGTTATACTTCGGGTATCTTGTGGAGAAAAACTGAAAATGGCACTGTAATCTCAACTCGCGATGCTTACTAAGCAATGAGGCGATCAATATCAGGGCATTATCTGCATCATAACACGGTAACAAGGAGCACTCGGTGTCCACACGTAAGGTAGCCGAGTTTATAATCGGAGCCTCCGATGACACGTTCACAGGAAGTGGAATACAAAACGAAATAGTAAAAGGCAAAGACATACTATTTACTCACACAAACTTAATATGTAAACTCCAAAACGTCACAAAATTATGGATATAGAAGTTGATACTACGACGCTCCAATTCTAAGTTAGACGCGTCGCACTAATATCACTAACAGATTATGTCTGACGACTAGATTTTGACACTATAAGGCTTACATAAATGCTGATCCTAGCGACGCCTCTTGCGTTGAAACTTTTACAGCTGGAAATTAAAAGAGAATTGCAGTTTCCGTGGGCAGCGGGACAACTGTAGCGCCACAAGGGCAGGGGAGCGAGGCGTACGTTACCTGCACGACACACCCACGGGACGAGAGGGCGCCTCGAGTCACGGCCTCCTCTACTTACCCGACTGAAGCCAGACTCCGACTCGGCACGGACTCGTAATGCAGCTCTCAGTTACCTGCACAGTGAACATTGGACTAGTTTTAATACTCAGGGAACTGTACATAAAAATGTAACAAGGACTGTCAAATGAACTATCCCTGAGGCTCAAAATGAAAAGAACCGAGTTCGATAATTAAGAACGACAAAATCTACCCAGATACCTTTAATGTTCACAAGTTATTCATATAGATAGATTAAAAAGGCACCCATGAAGCAGACATTAATGCTACTCAAAGCGCAAGGCAATCGAGCTTACTGGTATCTTGCGAGCGTATCAAATAAAAGTAAGCCTGACTAACTACAACGAGGTACACCAGTGTGGCCCGAGCCAGAGATCCAGAAATTCTCCTAAGGCATCCAAGTTATCCTAACCTATGTTATGAACTTATTATATACCCTGTATTTCTGGGCAGT
>VOMN01134224.1:0-14790 GCA_014899125.1 Orchestia grillus | reverse complement strand
GTTACCTTTGAAGCTCTTCTTAGTTGCCAGGCTATAAAATACTACACGATCTGTGCATGACAACAAGTGTCCAGAGCGAATTTCGTTTGACATGAGCGGCTCGTAGCTTCTTTATTCGCCCCCGTTGCAGCGGTAGCACAAGAGCCGTGTTCCCACAAGAGCCGTGTTCGCACAAGAGCCGTGTTCGCACAAGAGCCGTGTTCGCACAAGAGCCGTGTTCGCACAAGAGCCGTGTTCGCACAAGAGCCGTGTTCGCACAAGAGCCGTGTCCGCACAAGAGCCGTGTTTGCACAAGAGCCGTGTTCGCACAAGAGCCGTGTTTGTACAAGAGCCGTGTTCGCACTAGCGTAACCACAACAGACGCCGAAACTCCATCCTGTGTGTGAGACCTGATGTCACCATAAGTAAGGTATAGACATGACTGCGGCCCGAATCACGTGAGGCTCTTTAATTAAGTGGCAAGCCTCATGTGCTGAAAGGCGTATGGAAATCTAATCTGATTTCTAAGCCATTAAATCAATTAGTACTTGGAAATTTTTTTTTTTAATTTCCAATTTTTTGCCTATAACGTGGTTCAAACATCTAAAAAAAGAGCCCTTATTTATTCCAACACGTTTTACCGTCGGGTTTTAAATGCCTTACAACTACTGGTGTGGCGGGGGGATGTGAGGAATGTGTGATTTATTCTTCCTTTTCCAAGGGAAGTACTCCGTGGTTACGTGAAAAGCCCCACCTGAGCCGAGGCTCGAACCCTGGTCCGTTTGGCTGTGAGGCCATCACCACTACGCCATGGAGCCCACCAACGTAATTGGAACGTAATTGGAATATCGATCTACTGCCTATCGCTCTTGTCAACCAAGACTCGGTTTACTTTAAAATTATCGTGCTATCAAGTAAATTCTTATAGATAGTGAAGTTGCCCAACGGGGATACTAATTCATTGCTTCTTAATGCGAAAATTAGTTCTAAATCGTTGGAAAACTGAGAAGGCGCCCTCGCGTTACGGGACTGCTAGCATACTTTCACCTAACGCGCAAATGCCGGTGTTCCCCAGCCTACTACAACATACACATTTCTTCGCGAGCGTTTATTGAAACTGATTGCACAGTTTGCGCTAGTGAAATGTCAGCAAATGTTCTATAATTCAAAAGTGCTTCTTCATAAGACAACCGATGACTTGACTGGACAGGAGGCAAGCGACTGAATATAGTGCAACAGCTCAACAGCACGTGGTATTGTGAGCGCTGACTGTCTGAGCATTTGAAAAACCAAAGACCAAAAATGTGACCAGGTGATCATGTCACCCAAAAAAGTGCGAACGTATAATCGTACATCAATAACATTGCAGCATTGGCTTGGAGTAGGCCAACACGCCCACGTAGAGCTGCTCTGTGGGGGACAGCTGGCCTGACAGGCGAGAACTACGTGTCGACCTCCTGGCGTCCTTTAAATTCTGTAAAAAGTTTGCAAAGTTTAGGCAAGAGGTCCTCAATGCTCGCTTAGTTAGACGCTAGACGTTCATTACCGGAATGATGTATAAAACATAGTGCGTGTACGGCATTGAGTGGTGTGTACTTTAAAATGTATTCCAACCCTGCCATCTGCTCAGAGTTTATAGTGGATAAGGTCTTTCTAATAAACTGTTTGAATTATTTGTTTCTTTAAATAAATTGTTGCTTTATGTTCAATAGTGAATGTGGTTGAATGGAATAGTTTAGAAGTATTTTTCTACTATAAAAGCGAGAACACATACATTGGTGAACATTTCATCATTCAATGACACCGTGATATTTTCTTTTGGGAAAATTAAGGAACTTCGACATAATAATATATTTAAAATTGACATGCCATGTGTTCAAATATTTTAATAAAAAAATTTCTACTTCTTCCAAGATTAGAAAAAAAATCAAGACAAAGTAAAGTCTTCTACCAACAAGCTTAAATGCCTTCCAGAAGTTTGATTTTTGAAAATCAATCTTAAATAATAAATACACACAGTGTATATTTCGTGACACGTGCTAGCATCTGTTGCAGAGTAGTTCATCACCATGCAGGAACTGTTTGAGGCTCGTTCAGACGACCTAAAACCCGGTAACTTTCGCCTCTTCATTATCTCTTTATGGCTGTCAGTGGTGCAAGGAACAGTCTAATAAACCAAGAGCCCCGTTCTTATTGCTTTCTAGTTCAAGTTTTATGGAATAATTTGCATTGCGTCGCGATATGGCAGCTAAAACATATAAAACAGAGTGCTACACTATTCTGACTCTGACAACGAAATTATCCAGACAGTAAATCGTTGAGGTCCGCCCCCGGAATGAAACTCTGCCGTACCTGAACTCAGACATCGCATGCTTCAGAGGACAAACTCATCTTCCCTAAACTCATCAACCTGAATACCAAGTGATAGATTATAGCATTAATTCCAATTTTCTCGAATGTGGTAACGGTGAAATCGGGGTGGGAGTTAGAATCCAATGTATTTTTAGAAGATCGAAGAGAAGACCACCCACATGAAATCCTAGCGGAGCTATTTCGAGAGCCATTTGGAGAGCGCTTGTGCACTTTTGTTCCCAAATTAAGACGGCAAGAGTCTAAATCGAAACACTTGTAAGAGGCCGGGGAAGAGCCACCCTGCTAAAATCAATGCAAATAGAGTTAGAAGCTCAATTTGCACATTCTCTGAGCACTACTTACATTATTACAGGTGTGACACTGACCCTCACTCTCGTTATTTATTTATGGTAATATTTTCATATTATTAAATAAACAAGAATCTGCAAGTCGAGTTATTGTTAAGTCAGTTTATGCTACTTTAACCCATGTACCTTCAGTACATGAGCTTCGATAAATAAAGTTATTTCTGACTCTTTTATTCCGCTGTATTATCGAACACTTTTGTGAACCACGTTACCTTCCAGACGCTCCGAAGTGAGCTGGTACGTACGACTAGCTCTTTTTACGGGGACAGCCTTGCATTGCCCGAAATTATCGTCTGAGTCCAGTGAAGCAATCTAATCGTTACGGGTTTCATCTTAATGGTCCCATTCATCGAGCGTAGCCCTCGAGTTCAAAACAATTGTCGATGCAATCTGAGCAATTAGAATAGCGGTACGTTCTGCCATCGTTGCAATGCCACTCATCTTTATGGGAAATATTTCCCGAGTAGTTTCAGGAGCTTAATTTTCTCTTCTGTTTTCGAAACGTTAGACGGAAAGCGGAACGACAAAGACAGAAGGATGCCAAATTTTCGGTCTGTCCGTAGCACCGAGATCGAACCTGTTTCGTGCATAAGGTGTTTCATTACAATGGGTCATAGAAAACCTAACTTATTAAATGTTTGTGAGCATTAAAATTGTTGAGAAGTTGAAATTTTCATTTAAGCGTGTGATCGAAATTTATTTCATAAATATACGAGTATTCAATATGAACAACCCACATACACATGTGAGTACGCGGGCTCCCAAACGAGAAATAAATTTTTGCCATCATTCGATGGCGAAAAGTTTATTCTTCACAAGCGGCGTCAAAGTTACTGAATTAGCGCAAATTTTTATCAGTATAACTTGTTGCCTTAACAGACTTTTAAATTAGATTAGATTATAATCGGAACTCATTTCGAAATACGAGTACCTTCCGATATGTTCCTCGTGTTACTCACTCCACAATGACGGATTTCGTTACTCTACGCTGATGTGAAGTAAGCTGAATTTTTGCCGAAGCCTGTACTACTTTCATTCTCTATTTCTCTGGTGGTAGGACTTATAGTACCTAGTATCTATACACCGCAGGATTTCAAGTCAAATCACACTTGATTTCAATTTTTCGTGTGTACGATACGCCTGCAATCAAAATGAGGTTGAATCTGTCGAAAGTGTCTGGTAAGGTCAAGTGTAATTAACTCCTTAATAACTTTCGAATCAGACTGATGAAAAAGAGTGCAAATTGACCAGCATGAATTGCTCTGCAGAGTCGCGACTAGACGTGAAGTTATGGCAGCTACATCGCTTTTATTTGGCATTTGTTATACTGAAATATATTCAAACTTTTGCGTCGTCGTCACGTACAAGAAATACAATTTCCATCAAAATTTGTTTCCTGATTCTCGAAACGTCTTCGTACAAGTATTTAATGTGATGTTCACTTCTTTATGAGTTATTTATTCGATAAAGTAACTTAGTAAACGGTAGTATTAAGGTTGCCTATTTTGGGCAAATATTGGTAATTTTTTATTCAGATTTATAGCGTCATCCTCAGAAATATGTTCAGTAACATGGTCGCTTTTTTGTAGTAGGAACTCAAACTTATTGCGATATACCAAAAAATCTGGGGAATAATCAGTTATCTGATCTACCAAGCATTTTCAGACAATAAGATTCACATTCTGATACAGTTGTCGACCATCAAAACCTCTTCCAGTATAAGAACTTGTCATTCCGTAAGTGTCTTCTTACTTTCCTGTATTGGAATATGACAATATTCTTACGACGTATACATGCAAAAGATACAATCCTTGAGCTTATTTGCTCATTACATCTCTTCGACTCAGCCCAAAGAGAATGATATCATTTATGGAACCTGTGATGCCAACTTTCATAAGGAGGACAACAAAGACAATTTCCTGTCGAAAGCTCGCAGCTGTCCTGCACTCCGTCGTATTAACACAATGCTTTCTGTGCTCTAGCACGGTTACGGTATGAAGCGAGTTCTGTGGCGACACTCAGAGAGATGCAATTCATCACAAAGGCCCTGGTAAGTCAAAGAAGATGTATTGAAAATAACTTGCAGCTGGGGAAAGATAGACACTCGTTGTCACGACGAGCAACCGTCCAAAGTATCTCACAAATGGTGGGGCGAGTCCGCGTCTATTCCATTGACCGCTAACGCGGTGCCATCAGCAGAACGCCTCTCTGGAGACTCTTCGGGCCTTGGGGCCTACGAGGGCTGAATGCCTCCATCTTTAAGCAACACTCCGCTCACAAAACATGGATACGGGGTAATCTAAGTGAAATAAGAATGCAAGGCTTCCAATAGAGTCAATTTTTCACGATATTCCTATTCGATCGAAGCTTTAGAACATACATATGTTTCAATACCACAAGCTTCCTGTTTTCATGAGTAGGAGAAATCGGTTTCATCGTAAGTCTTATTTGCTATTTGAGAAAACAGTGAACTATTGTTCCTCCTATAACTTGCAATTATAAAAGGCCCATACCCGATAGCATTATTCGTTTACTATAATCGTGTAGGAATAATTAATTCGTAAATGAGTCTTTTGATACAACGACAACGTCCAGCATTAGGGCAATAAGAAATCAAAGTGGGCTCTAAATTATATCCTCGTAATTGTGAAGCGAGTGAACGTGAGTGAAAAAAGCCGTCGCGTATTTTAGGGCCGGTCAAAATATGAAATCTTTTCAGGTAGAGCGTCAAAATGCCGGTAAGCCTCGGGCAGTTATTTTGGGAGCGCTTTGCCTCGGCTCTACTCTGACCTCGCAATTCTCCTCCCACGCGCCATCGGAGGCTAATTTTATTTCGTCCCGAAACGGGCGGCTGAGTCACGAGAACTTCCCAGCATTAACTTCTAAATTTGCTCTTCATTGCGTCTCATTTATTGAGCAAGGGTTAAGGAAACTGTGCGGCAGCGCTCAGAGTACACGTGCACTACTGTGAAACACTGCCTAATTGCTGCTCTCGATGAGTATTGTCAGTAGACCAGTCAGTGGGTTAGGTCTTTATGAGATAATAAGCCGGTGGCATCAATATTCAAATTTTACGAGGGAAAATTGAATAATGTGCCCGCCCGTGTGTCATTAGTGAGTCATTAACTTTTATTTGCGCCAAAATGCCGTTCTGTAAACTTAACGATAGGACAATGTGATGTAGGGCAGTCAGTTTCGAAATTTACCGAGCTGCCATGGCTCCCGAGTTTCATCGTTAGATTGTTAATAAAAAAAAAATTAGCTTGAACTCAGAGCTATTTTGAAGGATGCACAAAAATATCTTGATTGATGAACCAACAAAATTGTGCAGTCTAAAAATGACCATCAATTACTTGCTCAGAGCAACTTGTTTGTTCCCTACACCAATCTTAAAAGGACGTACTTTGTAATACACGAACAACCCACCTGTGTTCTAAAATACGAGCACCCAATCTCCCGCAATTAAAGTCTAATTATAATTGGCTTTGACGAGCAAAGCACCCTAACTCTAAATTTGAAAAGACTATTAAGATGTTTCCAAATACAAAATGTTCATTTCATCTGCGGCTAGATTGTGCAAGTTAAAATGTTTTCCAAGTATCCGTTTTCGAGGGTGGCCTCATGTTGTGGGAGCGAGTGAATGTTGCGTCTAACAAAGCAAATGACGGAAACAAGCCGCAATGCGCTCACAAATTGGTATCGTATTTCGTTTCGTCTCCTCTTGATAGAAAATCTAGGTATCAAACATTAGTTAGATGTAGCCACAAGGGCTATTTTCGACCCATTTCTTCGTTGCGTGACTCCGCAGCGTGTAGAATTAGGTATTTCGCGAGAGCGGCATCTTGCAGTGCAGGAACCGCTGCCGGTCAAACGCCAGTATTAACTCGCGCGCATGGTTTGATGATGAGACCTCCTAGCGTTTTCTCGGAACACTCCGCTGCCACATTTCTGAATTTGATTGCACAAATTAAATTTTATATAGAGTTGACAAGGAATTTTGGTAAACCTGTACATCGGATGAATGTTTCGTTTGCCACTGTTGGTGACTTATTTCGTTAGGAAAAAATTTTTAATAGTATGTCTTTTTTCTAAGTGCTGTTGGGCTGTTTTGTCCGTTTTCATCGGGTAATCGCTACCTCTTTCGACAGTAATATGTTGTATACAATCCCGTTTTTAATTAAAAATACTGAATAATAAATTTTTAATGTATTTAACCAGTTTATAATTTAAAAAATAGTTTCTTTTGCCGTCTGCAATGTAATTTGCAGCGCAGTATTTCGTTCTCAGTCTTTAAGAAAAACAGAGCTTCAAAAAAATGCACCTTGTTAGCGTAGTCATTCTGCCAGGTCGATGAAGCTGGCAATCGATCCAGACTTTTTCCAAGCAATTTCACAAAATTGGCAAACTTGCCCTCGCTGATCGAGTCACGCAAGCTCTACAGGCGGCCGCTTGGGATGAGAGTTTTCCTTTTCAAGCTCAACTTCTCATTGTCAACTGTGCTTCAAAATTTGCCTTTCGAAAAGGTAAATTAAGGAACAATGGGGTTCTTCTCATTGGATGTACGCGTACCATGAAAAAGCTTTCCTAGCTTTATTACTGACCAATGGCGCACTCACATCCAGAAAATTGGAAGATATTTTTATTTTGATTCACTACTACGAGCTCAAGATGCGTCAATGGACGGTGTGTGTGTATGCATGCTACAGTCGCTTCCCTCTGATGCGCCAGCATGCCAAGGCGATGGTCACTAATTTTACCCTAGTGTTACGTCTACTTTTAATTTCGTTGCTATTCTTTAATCAATGTTTAATTACTACGCCTTTTTAGCTTCAAATTTGAAATGAAATTTAAATTGTAAAAAATTAATTTTATATTAAAATATATCAATCATAAAAAATATATCAATTACATTTTATAATGAATCAATTTCAAATTAAAAAATATCAGTTTCAAGTTTTAAAATATCGTTTTCAAATAAAATAATCAAATTTCGAACTAAAATAAGTCAAATTCAAATTGAGATAACTCATTTAATCTTAATACTTCATTTCAAACTACCTTAAATAAATTGTGCGATTAGAAATATTGCGGGCAGTCTATTTGATGATATCAATATTAGGTATGATATTTTAAATTCATCTTTAAATGTAGATATGTACGTACGAAAAACGAGTATAAGTAGACATACTCATGAATATTAATAAATATCTATGCACCTTAATAAAACTGTGAAAGTATGCAACGTAGCTGAATCAGTAGTATTATTTTTTTCCTACATTGGTTCATAATCTTTGCTCTGAATAAGAAAGAAATATATTCGATTCGAAAATTCAACATAATATATTTTTTTATTTTATTCGATAATGTATGTTCTTTCAATACTCACTGCTATTGATATTCCGCACATAATTAGCCTTAAGTAACAAAATTGTCTGACAAAATACTCCGCCTTTTTCATTGAAATATAAAGCTTCAGTGTGCCCTAATTGTTTGTAGAGAAGAATACATAAAAATATATTTTATACCAAGAGGCTACTTACACCAGTGTCTTGGATCCGTGACAGCGAGCTGCTGTCTCCAGCACCCGATACATGAGACTTATTTCCAAAGGAGAATACAGCGCCATGGTAGAGCATAGAGATTTTCAATGAGTTTCTAAAAAGGACAATAAAAAGTGCACTAGAGTAATTCGCAACTTTCTCAATAAAAGAAAACACTTTCATCAGACCTCATGACTCTAGAGGCACTTGAAGCACTGGAGGAGAGTCACAAAACTCTGTTCGAATCGTCCTTGGAAGTTATGATAAGATCCCTTCGACTCATTATTGCATGTAGTTTAGTCCCCAATACATTTGGCTATCTTTTCGAGATCAGTTCATGGGAAGTCATTTGCATCAGATGTACATTTTTGAGGAAAAATATTACCCAGTGACTGAAGTAAGTACGATTCCGTAAATTATGAGGCTGGAAGTTATGAGATATCAAAAATCTAAATTAAAAAATTTAGTTCTATTCTATGAAACTTCTTCGTCTCTTTTATATCGATGCATAAGTTATTTCATTAGCAAAAGCTAGAGGCACGATATATTCAATAAAATACCTATTGCCACAATTTTTGTTACCATTGTTCTTAATCGGTGTTATTACCATTGAGTGTCCAAAAAAGACTATGCATTGATGCGCCAAACTAATGCGAAATTTTTCTAATTAATTTCGGGGTATAAAAATGTAAACAATTTTCGTCTGGAAATAAAGAAGTTGAAAAGAAATCAAAATTTTATCTATCATAATCCCAAGTCATTGTACCCCGGGGATTTATTTTTGTAATAATGGTATAGTATAATTTGAGAAAATTTACATCTACTGGTTCGAAGATAAACAAGTCATCATAAGTTTGTTAGTCTGCAAGTTATGTGGTTGTGCCTAACTTTTCAGTCATACTGTGTTCAGAATTTTACGCAATTCTCCGCAATGTATTGAGAATTTTCTTGAAGATTTCTTGACGCTATGTCTCTCATTCGTTTCTTAACCTGTTAATAGTCGCTGTCCAGGTGGTAGTGGTGCATTCACACGGTCAGTGGAGTCAACAGTGACCGTGTGAATGTCATAACCACGAAGTCCACTTATGTATATCGACAGTGACCGTTAACAGCTTAAGTTAAATCATTTCATGAAAAAAAAAAACGATTTGAGCTCAGTATTTAGCATTATTAGGTATCACTATTTTGTTAACGTAACTCTATTTTAAACTACGAATAATTCGATACGAGTGAAAAATGTCTATTTCTGCATAAGATTGGTGCATAATTTTTCGTAAAAAGCTAAATGCATCATTATAACTAACAAATTTCTTACGTAAAGGGTTGAAGCAACAGGATTCTCTTCTTACAATATCCATTAGGCATGTAAGTTTATTCTGTACTATACCTTCAATCATTATTCACTCAATTTAGACATTGTAGTTATTCATAAACGTAGAAAACCGCAGCAAGCGCAGCAAGCAGCTTATCGAAGTTGTAAGCAGGCTATGTCCTTAAAACTTGCGATCTTTCGCATTGGGAATCGTCGATGGAATAAATTACTATTTGAAATAACTGTAATACTGCAGATGGTACTACACAAATGGTACTATACGAATGGTTCATTATTTGAGTATGTAGAGTTGCAACAGATTTTTAAATGTTGTGTGATAACGTTGAAATTAACATTTGGTTGAATTGCAGTAGCGTAAGGTAGTTTAATAATGACATCAATCGTTTGATGTAGATCGAGGGTAAAAGTTCCCATGAGCAGCCTAACGATGTCGCCCCCAGTGCTGTTACCTCGCCGTTTATCACATGCGTTATCTCTTAAATTCTCAACCATTTATACTAAAATACTTCACACCTCGCAAGTAGTCAGAACATCAAGTCCAGGGGATATTTTAGCAGAATTTTCCCCCACTTCATGGCCATTAAAGAAACATCCCCTCATCCGTGAGACGTGTCGCGTTGAAGTAGCGTCCAGGCAGCGCGAGTAAGCCCGGCTGCGTAGGAGTCGCAGGCTAGGCTCAATATTGCGCGGCTCGAAAGTAGTCGGGTAAATGTACGTGTTAAAAGTGTCGAAAAAAATTGAAGCGTCCGGACAAATGATTTTCTTTTAAATTTCTTCGAAAATTCAATTCCCGCATGAAATGTTTTAAAGGCTCGAAGAGCACTCTAAGATTTTGCTCAAAGCCTGAGTAATAATTCATTATAAAACTATTTGGAGCAACATAGATATATTATTAAACTGTAGAGCAAAATATGGAAGAAAAATGTTCTTGTTTTTATCGCTGAGTACAGGATTTACCTCTTCTTCATCCGAAACATCAAAAAGAAGAATCAACGTGCAAGATGTAACAATGGAATCAGAATAAACAAATACAACTTCCGAAATTGAATATCACAGTTTTTTGAAAGATTATAGCGATTTTTAAAATGTGATTTTTTGATCATCGGTCGTATCATGTCAGAAAAACTGTAAATTAAATTAACCAAAGGCGGACTGTTTTGAAAAAAACTAATTCTTTTCGACTAAAATGAAACTTTGCTATGAACTAGCCCTGCATTGAAAATAAAATCAAAACTTCCCTCGTTCACCGATATAACAATAAAGAAATTCAAACCTTGCATTCCTTTCCTCTTCCATTGTAAACTTTACTAAAGTCTGCTTAGAATTATATACAAGACCCCGTCAGGATTCCTTTTTTTACAGGAGGGAGTTTGTCGACACACTTGTACTTTCAGGCCAAGGAGATGAATTTTGGCTCACATGCAAAATTATTGTGGGGGACGCCTGATCATGCTAAACACTGAAAATTTACTGTTAATTGGTTATTAAAATTCAAATTAATAATTGTTTAAGTTATTAAAAATTGACTATATCTTACGAATTCAGTATATCGTACTTGTTCAGTCTCGTTTGTGTTAAGGATTGGGCATTAGATCAGAAATAAATACGTACGCTTTAGAATAAATTTTCTTTAAGATATCCTAGAAGTCATAGAACTTATTCCGGCCCACAAGTGGCTATAGTAACAAATGTGCAATGTTATTGTTCAAAAAATATATGTCTGTAATTTTAATTCATGCAACTCTTGAAGGAATAAATTGTTCAAATTTTTTAAACTGTTTATTACCGAAAAAAAATAAATATTGCTGTACACTGCTCTTTACTGCAGCTTTCATACAGTAAATTAATTAGGAAAATGAATAGTTGCCATATTCGGTCGCTACATTTTATTGTTATGCTTCTGTGCAGTGAATTTACATAAACAAATTGTTGTCAAAAAATTGTTGGAGATGCAGAAAGTACAGGACAACCATTAATCTTACAGGATTTCGACTTTTAGATTCACTATGAACTTGACATTTGGTAATTAGACATGAACTTCACAGATAGCGTGCGTACTATGACCTTTACTTAATCGGTACACTGCTTCTCACTCTCAAGATTTGAGATACCACCTAAAAATTCTCTGGAAGAAATTGCCGTGCCATTTTTACAGTTCCGAGACTTCGATGCTGTAAAAACACAATAGAAGATAATAGAGCTCAGGATATACTTGTTTAAAACCTCACAATGTGGAATAAAGAGTTCATCTGTGTGATACATTGAACATATTTTTTTTGCCGTTATATCGTCGACTCGATCAAAGAGTGGAAAGATCTGCACTTGGGATTACACAAAAGTGTTTAACGGATTTGATTTCAGCAACTCCATGTTGTAACTCTGTTTGCGCGTTATTTACATTTGATATGACCATACTAATATACAAACTGAGGAGTCTACGGAACCGAATTTTGTATGAATGTCGATACCCAGCGCACAATACAGCAACCTATACTCATGCATTGCCCAATGCGAATTGATCCAAAGACGTGCCAAGCTCATCCAAAGCTATCACGTGCTGAGCTATTCATACAGCACTCCTGTTTTGCTGAGCTTCTCCACTGGCGACAAAATTGATATCTTGCCAATGCCGTCAGATGTTACTATTCTTGTTACTTAGCTAACCAAGATATCACGGAATCGTATTATTTATGCTACGAAGTTGTTTGGTGACTTCGATAAAACATTTTAGAGCAGGCTGGAGTTATTTAGAGAGATCTACACCGACAATCACACGTAGTCAGGCGAGGGTCTTGTCTCAGAGGAGAAGAAGCAATCCAATTAAGCGTGGTGGCAGCAGCTTTTGCAGCCTGAGATGAATTTCATTGAAAGCAGACCAGACCAATCGTGGTCTTTTGAAACGTTCGACGGAAACACTCGTAAATAGCGCGTAGCAAATGCACTAAAACGTTCAGTTTTGTAGCCCACTTGGAGCTGCTCAGCACACCGTCTGAACGCTCCTCCAGACCTTGAAATTGACTTTCCTGTGAGAAATTAGAGGAGCGAGCGCGCAATTTTACGGTCTGCAATTTCATTATTACACAGAAACGAAATAAAATACTAACTCGTGAGGTATGTTATATCTTACTGAAATTTGATCGCAATAACTACAGGACAACTGGGTTTTTCAAGACAGGATATAGTGGAGTATAAGGATCGTAGACCTATTCATTGAAATTATTAGAAAGCTACTGCTTCGGCAGCAACGCAATCTAATCGGATACAATACGGGCACTGAAAGTGCTCAGCTTGGTTTCGCCGCGTCTGCAACGTATTGCCTAAAAGTTTCGACATATTTTGTATTACAAGTGATCAGAATCAGTAGACGCTACCTTAATATTTCATAAATATAAGAAGGGTGTCCAAGTTTTGTTTTATTCTTAACTTGCAGACTGAGCTCTATATTTGTGAAGACCTTTTCAATCAAGCGGAAAATGCTAAACTGCCTGTTATATCAGACTCAAATAGGTCCTCGAAATGTCTTGTTGAATATAAAATACTTTAGACGGTACGTCTTCAGAAACGGACATACTACAAGGCAGAAAGCCGTCAACAGACGTTACCAGACAAACATTGCTAGCCCTCACTCCTTATGATACACGATAAGACTGCACGCTCCCCGTGATGTATATCGATAGGCTGCTTCATTTAGACTCTATTAAATATCGATTATTCGTTCTGTTCAAGTGAACTAGGCTTTACGGAACGCGGAAGCCACACACTCGACAGGTGGCCCTATTACCATATGCATGGCGGCACCCGTCCGCGTCTCGCACTCCATTAATTGTTGAGATCTGAGCATGTCGTGCTGTGCTGGTCCTTCGATGTCAACAAATTGTACAGAACAGCTCAGCGACGAAGCTCACTAAAGAAATATCCTTGGAGAAAGTTTCTTAAAGCGATTTTTAATCGAAGTCAGTGCTATCTGCTCTGTCTATTCAATAGCAAAATTCCTTTTGAGTATTACTGAAGATCGTCTGGTATAAGAGTCAGTCTAAAGAATTCTGCCTCATCACTCGACGTTTTCTCCAAGTGAATTTCATTTTCTAAAGACAAACATGATTTCTTCTCTTACCCTAGATTACCCTAAGACAGCGCGAAGGCTCTAATGAATTGACCGATCGTACGATGTCGCAAATTAGTATTGACAAATTTTCATTTGATAAACGTAGTCCAAGAATTGGTTATCACGAGAACCCGAGTTCTTATAGGCCCAAACGTCATTATGATCAATATTATTCCAAAACCAACAATGTTATATCAGCAGATATTCTGAGCCCTAATATCGCTAATAATTATTGATTTGACAAGCATTTTTGAGCCGCTGTAATCAAATTACGAAAACAAAGCAAAAACCCCAGTTCGATAGCATCAAATGCACGCTAAAAAGACCTTTGATGCTGCATCAGCAGTCAAACATGAGCTGAAAGGAAGATACACTTAAATCCTGGAAATTGAAATCAAGCCAGCTGTGAGTTTTGGGAAATTGAAAATAGTCATAAGTTAGAAGCTTTGATTATGTATATAAAGACGAAACCAAACAAGTCATCTCTCTCAAAAACTGAAACGAAAATTCTCTTCGAAATATTTTACGAATGGCTTACAATTGAAACCGTAGATCTATTTTAAAATGGGATATTTGGCTAAATTTTTAGTTTGAATCCACGTTTCGTAATCGGTAGTTACCCTGAACACTGCACTTTACTGAGCAGGAATGTGGGGAGGACTTGGGCACTAATTAGTTCAGCGCCTGTCTAGAGTTTTCGAAAAGCTTGCCCTGCCTTTAATTTTTGAGCTAAGCTAATGCTAGAAAATTTCCTGGGTTTCATAACATGAATAAAAATGATCACCGATAAAAAGCATTCAATGAGCGCACAAAGCTAATCCTTGTACTTTAAATTCTCAAATTTCTTCGCTAAGGTAATTGCAAAATAGCTCGTAAAAAAACTCAATATTCTTCACGAAATTATTGGGAGGGCTATAAAAACGCGTAAAATTTTGTGGAAGAAATAAGGGCTCAAAAATTGAACAAGTTCCATCGGTGGTTTCAACAAATGGAGTCATTTTATGATGCAAATAGCCTTCAATTAGAGCCTTCAGAGCAATGCCTCATGCTTTAAATTGACGGTCTTTGTTATTTTCTAGATAATTTGGTAAAAGCGATATTCGTGCTTGAAAA
>VOMN01134216.1:0-51707 GCA_014899125.1 Orchestia grillus | reverse complement strand
TAACCTACCTCTACTGCCTATGGCCTATCCTATGCCCCCTCAGGGGTCTCTGCTAATTAAAATGTTCGGAAAATTGCATATTCATGTATCAAAATTTTTTTATGCATCAGAGGAGGAAATTTCAATAAAAGGTTATTAAATGTAAAATAAAATTTCAGAGCAAATTAAAACGTTGCATTTGATAACTGCGTCAAATAAATTAATAATGGTTAATTGAACCCTATGCTAATTGACTAGTTTAGATTGCGCTAAAGGTCTGATCGGAACAGGCGCTTGTGAGAGCGTCTAAAGATCTGCCAGACCACATATCGTCCCTCCGACTTCTAATTGTAGTCATTGATGTCATGGCTGACTTTTGAGGGGACGTCTCGAACTGGTGCGTATATTACAGGCAGATAAAGGTAGCAGACATTTCTCTAAAGGCCTTAGCATTTTAATGGTTTCGTGTAATTACTATTTCACTCAGGCGTTTCATGAAAAGACAATAATTTTCAGGCATTTCATGAGACGATAAATTCACTCAGTACTGACGTTAGGTTTGGTTAGTTCAAGGTAGGCCAGGTTAGGTTTACGTTAAATTATGTTAGGTTAGGTTAAGTTAGATTAGGTACGGCAACTAGTGTATTTTGAACCTAACTTAGTCCTAACATAACGGTACAATTTTTATTTCATTAAATAACTAAAAATTTTAGTCGTTTCATTAAAGTCCTAAGAGATTTAGTTATTTCACGAAATGACTGAATGTTTAGGCATTTCGGGAGAGCCAGTTTGCGCTGTATGCCTGTACCGTATGTTGTGTGTCTGCGACACAAACTCTGACACAGTTTAGTAGCGGGTGCCCGCTGTTGTGTGTCTGCGGCACAAACTCTGACACAGTTTAGTAGCGGCTCTCCGCTAAAAAAGTAGCTGATTTAAAAACGCTCTACGTTGTAAACTAGTATTTCTAGAACGCTGAAATAGGTTTCATAGAAAAAAAGCTAGATCTCAAATTGTATTTTATTTCGCTATAAATGTCGTTATTAACGTTACTTGATTAGCACTACCCATGTTATTGTATTTACTCGGCGACCAAACCTCCGATCCTCTTCCTGCGGCGAGAGTTATTGACAACATTGCACTTTATATGGTTTTAAATGTTTAATATGGTTTAATAATCATTTAAATGAACAGAAGAAATTTTTTACGTTTCTGATGACAATTTTCTCATGGATTTCTTCGCATCATCATTGATTAAAATCATTACCGAAAAGTGTTAATGTTCGGTTCTTTTTTTCTGTCTTTGGAAGACCTGAATTTTTTTCATTTAAATTATGAACTATGACCACACCTAGCGTCATTGGTTTGACCTGTTTATTTAGGTAATCGAATTCCACATCTTGCTTTAAATCAACTAATTGTTTTAATTATATAATTATTGATCGATGCTGAATTATTTTTCCCATGATAAATTTATTTGTTCGACTGTTAAATGCGGCATTTTTCTCGCTGCTGATAAACCACGAATGAAATTGAAGTTCTACAGATGTTCCTACGCATTCGTTTTCATCGTGTATGTGATTCAACATAAAATTTTAAAGCTTGCTCATTCCAATAACACTAATTTTAGTCGTTTTGCACGAATAATTCAACAAACTAAATGGCTTTTAAGTCGGCATTTGTTGTTTACAGACACTCCGTATTACAAAAGACGATCGGCAACGTGAATCTAGAAACCAGCAGTCGATAGAATTAAATTTACACACGTATCAGTATGAACATTGCAATTCCAATTTCGAAAATAAATTTCGATGAGAACAAGAGCCTAGTCATCCCAAAGACTCAGTATTTTCTCCGTGAAATATTTCCATTGAACCCTTGAAAAACCACTGGAAACGTGAACTATTTGCTTTCAAAATTCCAGTTATAACTCGAATTTACTAAAATTCAATTTTTACATTTTTAGCCGCTCACTAATTTGAATAATCTATGGAAATATGAGTAGGCCTAAGATACTACTCATTTCGGAACTAAGTATATTGTAATAAACTCATATCGCAAATTGTGCGACCAAACTCGTATCGCAAATTGTGCGACCAAACTCATATCGCAAGTTGTGCGACCAAACTCATATCGCAAGTTGTGCGACCAAAGTCATATCGCAAGTTGAGTGAAGACAGTCCGTCAGTAATCGTGTTCGAGTTGCAAAAGTAGAAGGCTTTGTTCATTCAGTACAGAGTCCGTGAAATGAAACAGGACATGTCTGCTTCTCAAGCTTTTGCCACAATAAGTACTCCTCGTGTAATGAGTGTACGTGCAAACAATTCTTAAATTTTAATTATTGCCTGAAGTCACAAGTTTTGGAAAGTTTCAGGAGAAAATGGTGTAGCCTGACGCTAAACTATCTTTTATTCAATTAGTTAGCACTTCTTTGAAAGAGACCTGCCTATTGCGTTCAATTAGTGTTTATCACTGTAAAAAAGAGCGTTAGTCGTTTATGTTCTGCGTATGAATTTGCTGCTCTGCAGTATAAAGGCCTAGATAATGGTGTTGAAATTATTTCTAGTCATTTTCGTTCACGTTTACTGTCTAGGTAGGATCCATTTAACTAGTATGTTATAAAGCAATATAGCTAATTTTTACTTAATATTTGGAAGAATCAGCTCATAAAGATTTCAATGTTTTTAAATTTAATTCACGCCATTAAAACACATTTTGATGATGTGAAGTGTTATTTGCTGTTATAGGCTTTCGCATGAAAAGAACTGGTTAAGTTCTTAAATAGTCGGGATGAGATAGAGTTCTAAAGTTTTGAATGAACAATAACACATCTGAAATAACATAAAACCTAACTCCTGAGAATTGTATGAATAAATTCCCGCATACAAGCATGTGTGTAACTTAGCCAGAGGGCCAACATAAGCGACAGAAAATATTCGGTTCAGTGAAACCGATCCTTCTATCGAAAAAAATTCGACCGACATACGCGTTTAGAATTCATTCTCCTTCCTACCTTTGAAATATCTTAGGCGTTGTTTCGTGTCTGAATTAACAAAAATGAATGTGCTTAGTGCTTGCATCACTGAAGAAATTTTAATTTCCTTTAAGCGCCGTGAAAGAGTTTAGCAGACATACTGGTATCATATATGTTCGATCCATTAGTGGCGAAATTCTGGAAGCGGTGTTAAAACGACTTTTGTAAGGATTTCATTAGGATGTGCAAATTAAAAAAACAGACTTTTAGTATTCAATTTGGAAACTTAGTTTGCTATTTTTTACAGTTTTTGCAATGATTAAGGCTACTGTGATTAAATCGTTTCCACTAAGAGCGGGAGAGCGGGACTCTATACAGTAGACTACTGTTTTTTTAAATCAACGCTTTCACTATGAAAAAAATTCATTCGTACGATTTTCCCATGATGTTTGGCAAACATAATGGATACACATAAGGGTACATTCAATGCAATTTTTGATATACGGGTATATTCTGTCGAAGAAAAATAAATTACGATTTACGTCTCGCTTTGTAATTTTAGCCCTTTTAGCCACAGTAATAATTTTAAATTAGCGCTTCCACATTTATAACTTCTGTATTTTTTAATTTTTCGAAAAATTGTGTGTGCATAATTTTACATTTTACGTGCGCAATAAAAAGGGGAAGTCGATATGTATGACATAATATTTTGACAAATTTCCTCCTGTAATGTCTCGCACTTTGCGCTAACAGCTTTGTTAGAGATCCTCTTTGAATATGGAATTTCCCTCGCCAGAAAATACTTTAGGTATGGTCAAGATTACGTCGAAAAATACATTAATTAATTTTTTCCATACAAACTCAAACGATATTCAACATAAGAAATCCCCTATTTACTCATATATGCATCGTGAATTTTTCATAAGGCAAATGAATAAAATTTCACAGGCTCAGTTAAATTCACAGTAAACACATATGTATACTAGAATTGAATGAATGCTTCCCATTTGTTTTAAATTTGCAGTTAATTACTCTTAGAAGTAATACATAAGAAAAATAAATTCTCCAATCAAGTGAAGAATTTTACCAATCATACTAATTCTGTACTATTGAAACGCTGACTTAGCAGAACAGTAACATTGCCTAACAATTGGAAATTAATCGCTTATTCCGATAATCAGAGGCTGCAACTAGCGTAGTGTACACTTCGATGCATTTCTGAAGTACATGTTCGTTCCCGGTGATCTGGGCAGACACATACGAGGGTTGCGCGAGTGTTCCAGCATAATGCCTGAATTAAGAACTTGACTGAAATAAAACATAGCTACTGCGTACTGAGGTATCGATATCAGTAACCGCTATGAAACATTATTGCCGCTGATTTGATTGTAGTGTGGAACTGATCGAAATCGCTACATTCGGTAGTTGTCTAACCCTGCTGTACTTTCAACGCAGCTCTATTCTATTTCAAACGCTGCGAAATCGTTGCTGCCAGTGTCATAGGTTATGTAGTCCAACTCCGTTAAAATTTAGTCCATCGATGTCACTAGCCTTCAAAATTCCAAATGTAGCACCAAAATATTCAGTGTAAGACTCGTAACAGGAATGAGACAGGAAAAATCTCACAGGTTACCCTATTAGTTTTTGATCTAGTAATTTACGTACACTGTCAAATAACTTATAGGGATTCAGTCCGGTGTGAATGTAAATTAAGTTAGATCTGAATACGAGTCTAACTTGGACTCGGGATTTCTCAAGAGAATTCTCTCTGTTGTTCGACCCAACAGCTCTTACTTAAAGACTGCGATATGAATTTGACTTATTTCCAGTTAAATATTTTTCGTATTTTTATTTTAAAAGCAAAGTTGGCTCGTTCTCACTTATCTCATTAAAAGATTAGAAATATTTCAATCAAAAAATGAAATATCTTATTCTGAATAAACTTTGAAATTTTACTGGGTTTTATTCACCATTAGCAGTTGAAAATAGCGAGCATCACGTGACTACGGCAGCAAGCCGCTCGTCAGTTTGGCCAGCGGCCTAGGCTGCTCTCGCCCCGCCCCCTGGCGAGCGCCAGATTTGACTGGAGAGCTGGATAACGTGAGCCGGCTGAGATATTAACACTTTGTGCCCGAAGAAGATATACATGTTCCCTTGGAAACAAACCATATTAGGCGGTAATTAGGAGCACTATTGGAATATATTTCACCTCTTTCAACAGACTTATGATAAATACTCACTCCGGTCGGAAATATTCGGTACATAAGGAGAACATTTTCCGCGTTTAGTGTCTTTTTATGAACTTCTGTTTTGAGTACAGTAGGCGAGCGTGCACAGTGTGTTGAATACAAATTTTAACAATTGATAAATAAACGGGTAAAAGTGAATATAATTTTGTCTTTTTGTTTTTCCGGATATTATTAAAAAGTTCTCAAGTTATAAGCATGATATGGCAAATTGAGATGATACTGATAGAAAGTGTACATACAACAGAAAGACAAAAAATTTGACAGATTCTGAGAGAAGAGCTGTAGTGCAGACACTTTTTGAGAGATCTACAGCCCAATCCAATTCAATCCAATCCTTTCAACATCAAAAAGCACCACGTTACCTTGACGAATCAATTGAAGCAGTGGCGATAGCTTTGAAGAATGGCTGAGATCGACAATGAACAACATTTTCTTCACTTTGCAGTAGTCAATGGAACAGATTATTTTGACTGACGGTGGTATCAATTACAGACTTGAACATCTATCGAAAGTACAATAAGAAAGAAAAGGAATTCTTCCAAATTCAATTCAGATCTTAGAAGAATTGAAGCATAAATTAGCAAATATAGAGTATATATAGTGGCAAATATGTTCCTTCTGTTGATACATTATCAATTTCATGTATTTAATTATGATTTAAGTTTGTCTTTTGTTATTTATCATATTAAAATTATAATTCATTGATGTTTAAATATTGTCAATTTAATGTTCAAAATTATAGAATAATGTTTATCTTTTTGTTGCAACCCATAGTTTCGCAAGTATCCTATCTACTAGGTTTATGATTGCTTAGGAGTAAATATTTCCGACCAACTTCAACATTAATATGGACTTACTATTTCCGACCGGATGGAGAATTCTTTTTAAGACTCTTCTTAGACACGCTTGTGTTATCTGTACAGAAGAATAAATGCATCAATAGATTTTCTTTCATACGTAAATTTATTCTAGATATTTTTAGTTAAGACTGTGATTTGTTCTTACCTTATTTAGTTTACGGAAATTCGGTGCTAAAGTTTTACCAAAAAAGTAATTTAATGATAGTAAATGAAACCGGGGGTGCTTGAACAATTTTTATGCACGATAATGATTATTATGTTCAACTATATCTACATTCATCAACATTTGTGCAATGTAGAAAAAGCAGTACAAAAAGCATGCATGCTAGCTAAAAATTACGACTCGATTATCCCTTGGAATGACCATTCGTCTTGTGTCCTGGACTGCAAGAAAGGCAGAATCGAATTAAATTAGTTTTAGTTGTTTTAATATTGAGGGTGTTGCAAAAAGTGCTACCACACGACGATTGATGATAATGTTTTGATTAAATATAAACGCATCACTGTTCTATTTCAAACGCTGCGAAATCGTCGAGGTTATGCAGTCCGACTTCGCTAAATTTGAATCAAGCGATGTCATCAGTCCTCCAAACTTCCAGTGTTGCACTAAAATATAAAACATAAGATTCATACCAGAAATGAGGAAGGAAAAATCTCACTCGTTTAGGTTAACATATTAGTTTCTGATCTCGTTTTTACGTACACTGGTAATTTATTGTAGCGACTGTGATTACGAGCTCAGAAAAATATTTTATACGGATTCAGTCCCATATAAATACAAATTAAGTTGAAATCTGAATAAGATTCTAACTTAGATTTAGGATCCCTCTGAAGAATTCTCTTGGATATTTGGTTCAGCAGATCTTGCTTTAAAACTTCGATATAAGTATTAGCCAATTCCAGTTGAAGATTTTTAGCTTGTATTTTTACTTCAAAAGGGAAAATTTTGCTCTTAACGCATTTGTTAAGACTGTTTACAAAAAGTAACTTTATCGAATTTTTCAGTTTAACATTTCAAACTGAAGACCATTTTAATCTGCGCAGCACTGGCATCGATCGCTATTTCACTCAACTCTATTTATGTTTGGAAATGATCTCTTTAAGATCTTAGCCCGCGAAAAAAAGTTACCTAGTTTCACAATTTAATCATTCCGTGGAATGGTCACCATTTTCAAAATATGAACTAAGTAACAAAAAAATACGTTAATCTTGTTAGTTATAAACATTGGAAAGAAATTACCCGTTATGCTATGCACGCTTAACGCACGATTTAACCTAACAAATGGCAATACTTTTTATGATGTCCTGTGCTCAGGGCTATCTAATTTGAACAAATTCTTATCAAAATATCTTCCCTGCTTCAAAAGTTGCTGAAAGTTTTACTTTTTTACGAGCGCATCAAAACAAATTAGTCACACTCAGAGCTTAGTTCAAAATCTAATTTTTTCTTCATTACGCTTATCTGTCGAAGATCCATTAGTGGTGTCAGTTTATGGCAGGGCTTTCCCTGGCGGAGCCAATTGGAATGGTAGACGTCATGGAATTAAAAGAGGAGGGGCATCGAAATTTACGGAAAACCGACCTAAGCCTATGGGGTTGGGGGAGGGGTGTCTTTGTTTCAAAAAGGTACATAAGTCAATGCACTGGTACGAATTGGTTAGTTGAGACGAGGTTCTGGCTGGAGACGGATTTCTCCGAGCAAAGTGACCCTACGGCGTGGGCGAAAGTTTGAGACGAGCTGATATCAGGACAATTCGAGACTTCAATTGGGAAATAAGGCGGTCTTGCTTTAGGTCGAAGTCAGTGTGGAAAGGAAGTTTATTCAAACTCGGTTGTTACAGTGTTAATTGAGGTAACACATCAGACGTACAGATATACTTCAGTGTACACCGAAAAATTACTGAGAGAGACGTGTTTCGTGCTTTCTGATAATCTTAGTGTTCCTACCTAAAAGTTGAAAAATGGCACTCGCCTGCGATACCTACAAGTACCGAGTTGTACATTATACAAAGCCAAGCCAAACGTTCGTGATAAAGACGGTAAGTGATCACTACTGTACATGTGTTAAATTCGGTATCTGTTTTCTTACATGTGACATTACCTGAAAGATATTTTTTATATTTCCCGTCCAAATTTTCAGGTGCCTGAAATTAATTACAACGAAAATGATAATCCAGATTTTACACCTCATGCTAATGTTATTGTTCGTTATTACGCAATCTGCGCATCAATTTGGTTTTGAAGATACCATGGAAACTTTTGAATCTTATTTCTGAATTGTTTTTCAAGGCAAACATGTTTAGATGCTCCGCAGATTAGAATAACTATGCAGTTGGGAAAAGTGTACCGCTTCTATAACTCGTCTTAACTAAGGTAAAATTCGCCCTAGGTAGAATTCAACAAGGCACTGACTCAACTCTTCTCCGTTTATGCAGAGAAATTAAGAAATCTTTATGAACGATAAAAAATACTTCAAATTAATTAAATAGTACTAACTGCAGGGTAGTCTCTTATCAATGTACCTACTTTTAAGGCCGGTTTCCAGGGCAATGTTTTCTTTTCCGAGTGTCGAATGTCTTTAAAACTGCTCGAGCTCAGTAAAATTTTCCGAATCATCACGGTGAAAATATTCGAGCATGAGCTCAAAAAATTTCCCACGAGTAATTCATTCATTGTGGGCTTCTGTGAGTTTAATTCAGAAATAAATCCAGCCTGACTTCTTCGCTTCTTGTTACGAGAGGAATCAAAAGCTTTTCTGGCGACCAAAAGATTTGTTCCTAAATACTTAGAATAATTTTCACACGTCATTACGAATGTTTTTCGGATAACTTTCGAACACTTGGTGTTTCTGTGGGGAAAGTAGAGATTTAATCTGCTCAAGTTTCAGAAATTTTCGTTGAATATCTGAAAACTTTATTGGTTTGAAGTTTTGTGTCACTGATATCCATTTCCAAAACAATTTTTTTACAATTTGCTGTATTTGATGCGTAACGAATACTCATTCAAGCGTAGTTGGAAATTAAGGCAGTTGCGCTGGATGGCGAACATTCAGGGAACACCTCTCAAATTTACGGGCACATTTGTTATGTCATGATAGCTTTTGAAGACAGAAATACGCTGGTCCTTGTCAGTTGCATCTTGAAGGGATCGCACTTGGATTGAAAATACTCATGTCACGTTCACTTAAAACAGGAGATCTGCTATATCATGTCTACTACTAGAATTAAATTTTTTGGTAATAAATTTCATCATTGCAGGCCTTAAGAGTGTATTCAAATTCAGGACAAAATGCATTTCGAGAAGTTTCCGCATTAATGCTGACCAAACGTTTCGTCACTAAGCAAAAAACTTGTTATGGTTAGATGCAGAATTAAATTCTGCATCAAATAAGGCCAAGAATATTAAAATCGGTGTAGTGGTTTAGTTTTAACAAGCATTGTATACATTTTTTTAGTGAGGCTTACATTTTTTTACGCCACTCTGTAGTACTATATTTCGCTCGGTAACCGTGGAGCAGGTCGCTGCACGTAATCACCAACGCCGGCTCTGCAGTCGCTGTAGTTTGAGTAGCTGTTGGCGCTGAGTACCGCTGCTGGGAACGGGTTTCATGTCGTCGGCGAACTTGCGCTTGCTTATGATTCCGACGTCAAGATCGTTTGTTATAAATATTGACTAATAATTTCCTTTCAACGGGAGCGGGCCTAAAACGTTTCTTTGAAAAACTCACATAATACATGTGTCCAATTGTCAAATTCATCTTGAATAGTTTACCGGTTACTTGCAACTAGTGGGCTGGTTTCATATCCAACGAAAGTTGTTGCCTTCTATACGTATACTGGTTTTTATTTTAGCCATATGGTTTTCGTGGAGACATTCGTTACAGGCTTTTTGACAGTCGAAGTACGTGAAATCCACGGCTTTTGCGCTGTCGTAAAGGCGGTTGAATTTTTTTCTCAAAGTGCTGAGGCTCGAGAGACTCGAGCTTTCCCTGGAATCCGTAGTGAATTGGACATCATTAATCAAGCTTCGGCCATCGAGTTGTGATATTGGCGCCTTGAGCCATCTCTCCATTGTTCTACCCATGACCGCCGTCAGGCTAATAGGTGACGGCTACTTGACGCCTTTTGCCCGCTTTTTGGGAAAAGGGAGTGACGCCTTATTCTAACCTGAGGAACAAGCCCAGCTGCGAGCGGAAGAATGAAGAAAAGCTATAGGAACTTACATTTTTTTAACATTAAAAGAAAGATCCTTTAGTCAGGTAGATTTTTAAGAGATTTTGAGGCTTAGCATATTTTTTATTTTTTCCAGAATGAATATGTCAGTTGTCAAAGTTTCTTGGAGGCGAATGGCTTAAGTCAATTTCAATTAATGATTCGCTAAAAAGCGCTCGAACTGTCTCGTGCGAATTTCTTTCCGTTACTTTAGTGACCATGAATGTTTATATCGAATTAAAGTGGAAACCATCCGCACATGACCATGAAATAAATTATTTACACCCAGTTTGTTAAACATTTAATCAAACGTCGTTATAATTCACACTTGGCTATTGTAATACGTAATTTGTGTTGTCTGTAACTGAAGCATTTGTTATAGAGCGTTCATTTTTTGTTCTTTGCACTTGCCTATTCAAGCATACGCACTCTATCGTGCGAGAACTTCTCACTCTCAATGATTATTTATACCACTTCGGCTCAAAAAAATCTAATCTATAAAAATCAGTGAATTTGACCAATTTGAGCTAAGGCTTTTAATCAGCGAATCTAGTAATCAGTAAGGAAAAATTTAGATAGTAAATTTTGCTTAAATTTATATGTTCCAAAAAGCTGAAATTTACTGACTTGCTAGTGTAAGCAAGTTAGCGCTCAATAGGTGCTCAAGTTAGAACAGGAATTGCTTCATAGATGTACGAAAATGCCTCTGATTCATTTGGTCATTTTTAAAATTATAAACATATTTAGTCTAACAAATTGCTCAGGCTTTTAGAATTGCAATATTCACTACGGTAAAAAAATTTAGATTCAAATGGCCCGAGCACTTTCCAACTCGTGAGGCTTGCACCGCAGAAGCTCGAATTCCAGTGTTTTACACCTTCCGACTGCGAATGATTCAGATTTCTGTGCCCTGGAATCATAAACGTCCATTACATGAAGTTATCGCGCAATGACATCCTGAGTATGGTGAGAGTAACCAAATAGTTTTTAGTTTTTTCAACTCTCGTATTGCAGTAAAATAAACTTTAAAATTTCATCGCATCTGTCTTTAAAATTTTGCTTAAAATGAGCCAGGTTCAAAGCTTTTGAATCTGCATTCTTATACAGCAATGTCGAAAACTTTTATCTCACATATTTCCGCGCTAACAAATGTCAATGATTCCACATTATGTTGGACGAGCGATTTCGCCGTGAACACAAATCGTGCAAAAATAGTTAATAATACAAAAATAGTTAGTAATAGTTGGTAGTAATACAACGTTTGTAGCAACATGCATCCAAAATAATGTCATTTCAATCGACGCTAACCATATTAGAATGTTACTAACATCAACAAGGTTCTGTACTTTAGCGCATGAAAAGAAACAAAACCAGTATATTTTACGCTCTGCTGTGACTGACGGCTTCATTTAATCAAATAGCATCGAAATATTGGTCCAGGGTTTTATGATTTAATGTATATTTTTCAGCTCTTCAAGCTTCATTGATATTTTTCGAGGCTCACTAAATTTTCCTTTCGATCACTTCTGATGGGAGGGAAAATCTGTATTTTTGTTTCAGCAAGTTTGAAGTTATAATCTGCTACAAATTATAAATTAAGCAGGATAAATTTACCGGGTGAATTTCAAAATGCAAACAGAATGGTAATTTTCAACCCTGATGGACTTAGTGAGTTATGAACAATTAATATATTGGCATATAATTTATTTGCGAGATACGGAAATTTTTAACATGTCAATTGATTTTATATTATAATGCGCAACAAATTTTTCTTTCTGTTTGCACACCAGCACACCTAACGAGGGAGCAATGCGCGTGAGCTCTCGTACGCCTAATTTCACGAGCTAAGTCACAACGAATAGAATTCAATGTGAACAGAATTGTTCTGATGTACTACTCCATAAATTTTCAATGCCTCGGGGGCCTTCTCATGGAGAAATAAATTTAGCTGTTCAGTAATTTTCTTTTACGTACCCGAACTAAGTATGTTATGCGCGGAGAGCAAATATGAGTACTGTACTAGGGTGAGAAGCGGCAGATGAACCAACTTGGTAACAAGCGACTGTAAGAGCTCTGCCTGGCACACAACCTGCGTGTTCGGAACGCGTTGCTCGCTTCTTGCTCAGCGTACGCAGGGAAACGTTGCCACAACTTGCACATGCCACAGCTGGTCGGACGCAGCACCTGCAGTTGCGAGCGCTGCTGCAGCTGCACGTCTGACCTTCAAGTCGGCTGTTGACTTCCAGATGACAACGTTGTGTTGTTCGCATGTGGGGCTGCTTCTCTCACGTTTCATCATGGATTATTATTGGAACAGTTGAGGCCTCAAGTGCTGCTTGCTGCATTGTTGATTTGTTTGACCTGCGTCTATTGGTCAAAGCAGGGAATAAAGCCCCAGGTGTTGGCCGTTAGATGTTGTTCGGACTGATTGTGATTGGTAAATGCCACTAAAAAAAAAATTGAGCCGGACTGGAAGGCGCTAAAGTGCGTTGTAACTGCGGGAGTAAATGGTGAATAATTTTTACCTAAGTGCTTTTTGATTCTGATACAATTGACCGGAAAATTCTTCACAGAAGCTCTTGGTAGCGACTTGGTATTGACTTGCAGGACTGTCTATTCGCGGACGTGCCGTACTCAAGTTGACTTTGTATTGAGGATGTTATTCTTTCCTCCACTTTTGTGTCCTGTGCACGAATACCCTCTCTAAAAGACTTCTTTATGCCCGATGTGTTCTATATCTATCGAGAATAATATGAATTAATGCGATAACTTTACACATTCCTCTCACTGTACATCGTAATGCCGTATGGTGATAATTCTTTTATGTCATTAAGTGAACGAGAGAATATTATACCCCATTTTTAGATAGATTAAATTTAACATATACCATACAATAAGTAATCATAAATGTATCAGCCAGAACTAGTGTCGTTTCAAAGGTATGCGATCAGAAATTTAAACCTAATAATAAAGTCACATATGCCTAATAATAAAGTCACATTTTTAGCTTTCAGGGTGACTATCAACCACTAATGCTATATTATGATACAATACCTTAAAATTGTATCTGCAGTCAGGTAGTAACATAGCAGTGCCATTAAAACTTACCAAAGCACAATTCAGCACGATTACAACTTGCTTCGATGCCAGTGCAACATGCATAGCTTACGACTTATTTCAAAATAAATTATATTTCTTTAACGTGTCGTGTAAATCTTGTAAGCTACTACGTATGTTCATGCGACGAGTTTCATTGCACTCATTCGTTAGTGCGTTTGTGCGTTCATCTCTTCGCCTCTATCCACTGCTCAAGGACGAGAGCGGTCGAGCGCGGGAAAGCAGGACTGCCAACCGTACGAGTGAAGTGGCTGTCATTCTTTTAGAAGGGATTTCCTAAATGCCTTTGCTTTTACTCAGGTTTACTTTGAATCTATCTACACCCTAATGATGCAAATAATTTGAAAATATACTATTTCTTTCTGAATACGAACTCTTGAGTAATGTTTAGTTTATCACGTTGCAACATGTTGCGGCGTCGCGCTGTTAAAGCGGCGTTTAAAGGGACCAGAACAGGTTGCACAGATTCTGTGGGATTTAAATGCCAACTGTCCTCACTGCGATGAGTTTAATAGTACTGTTCGATATAGAGGTAGAATTTTATTAAATACTTTAATTATTTCGATACTGCGCTGGGGAATTGCGAAGTTAAATTTCAATGATTGCACGACGATGACCTTGCGCGAGCGAGTTACGCGGGTAGAATTTCAGCCTCAATATACGTGTCTTTTGGGTTAAAGTTCAGAGTAGAATAGTATTTCGATTAAGGGCTGGGGCATTTTAATTCGTTCCTGTTCGTATACATTTGAAGTTCAGATAGATTTCCCTGAGCTCTGTCTATCTTTGTTCTGGAGAAGTGGTATGGCTATGTTGAATTTTCTCGTGCGCTGACTTGAATACACACTACTACAATACTACGGGGAAGTTATCTCCCGCGAGCAATTTATCAATCGAATTATCACTGATCTCGAGTGCAACGGGCGCCCAACTTGACAGGCGTGGGAGTTCCTTTGACTACAATCCCGGAAAACAGCTGCGGTCGACAGCACTTCTCTAGCAACGTTCGAAAGGGGATAGCATCGTATTATAGTTTTTAAAACCTAAGGCGGGCTGGTTTGCTGGTTAATCAAATATGAGACAGAAACTTGTTAATAAGTTTTATGGCTAGTCTGTGTGCGAGGTAAGAAGTACAATTTTTCGTTCATCGGGATTTTATCAACAACTAATTCTTTAAATGTGATTCATTTTCAAATCATTCTAGCTTATCTTCACTTGAGAAGCCAAATGTTATTACTTTGGGGTCGCTTACAGAAAGCTTGGCAGTCACGTGGCTTACCAATTCAAATGACAATGGCAACCGATTGAACGCTCAGAAAGTAAATGCAAGGAAATAGCCACACTCCTAGCTCAAGAGTAATACATCCAAGTATCAATTCAAGCAATAATTTTGCTTATGAGTGATTTTACCAAACTTATACGAGTTAATTATCAGCGAAGCTCGTTTCAAATGAAACACATAAATTTTATAAGTTATTCACATAAATTGAGCACTTTTATAACTCATAAATTTGCTGCGACATAAATTATTGCATGCCAGAGCACCTTGCAGTTGCAGCTGCTATTATATTTCCGATGAGAAGTTCTTGACCTCGCTCGAAGTTTACTCTGATCAAATCTTCAATGAGTCGAAGACTCACGTAGAAGGATGGTTGTGGCCTGTTTTATCGTGTGAGGAATGCGAAGAAAAGATTATATTATGTAAACTTCATGTCTGGTGTCACTTAATTCCCAAAATATTGATGGGGGAAATCTGCTGAATCTTATCTCTTTAGTCACTTTTACTTTTATGTCACAAGCTTACAGAAGAGTAACAATTAGCCACGAGTGCTGTTATTTGAAAAATATTTTTTGTGAGGTTTTTGGGGACTGGAAGATTGGATGTGCCGCACAGTTTTAGAAAGAATGGCTAACTAGAACAAATAACCACGAAACAACGTTTGGCATATCACAAAGTCTGGCACATGGCCGTCGCCTGCGTATCATTGGCACAGCCAAGAGCCACACATACCGCCTGAGCAAGCTGCCACGTGAGCCTTCCCCTCCACCTACCTACCCTTCCCCCCTCGTCCCTCCCCTCCACCTGTCGTCTAGCTCCTCTTTTCGACGCTCCACTCACGCCCATCCACTACATTTTCTCTCATTTACTATTACTACAGTCGTGTGCACATGACAACTCTCTTTCATTGTGAGCTAACAGCATCACTCTGGAATACATGCACATGCTCTCACCAACGCTTTCTGATGGACAACATCGTTTTTGAACATATGCATGTCAATGGATACAGCGCTCATGAAATAATTCGATTTCTGCACAATGAAAGCTTACTAGTACGATTCTATCATCGGGCGCTTAGAAACATGGTTGTGATAGGTAACTGCAAACGATTTTCATCCCTTTACTCGTTTTTCATCACTTATTATTGGTATCGCTTGTATCTAAAAAAAAATGTTATCTTACTTAAATGCTCCTAAATTGTTCACCCTCAAAAGGATCACTTTGAAACTGCTAGGAAAATGTACTACACCATTAGGATGTCTCAATATTTCAATGTCTAATATTATGGTATCGAATTACTTCTTTTCGATGAGGTACATTTTTTGGAAGTTTAATCGTTGTATATGGCTTATCAAATCTCGAGTATTATTAATTTTCATTTCAATTTTTATGGCCATTGCATCACATAGTCAGTTGCAAGCAAGTTATGTCCACTCCTCTCGCATGCTGAACAAGTACATGATAACAGTTCTAAAGTGGTTATCTCACACTATCAGCGAAGCGTTTTCGAGAGGCCGATGCTTTAGGGTTTGCATCTTCGGTACTTTACTGGCAAACACTATTGACGTGTCTTCAACCATTTATTTTATTTCTACGAGCTTTTACCATATTATAAGCCTACTTTCTGATTCAAAATAAGTGAACCTTGGATATGCATCTCTATTTGGACTTAGTCAATGCTCATGAATTAATTTATTTATTAACATAAGTAATGCTTTGACTCGAATGATTGTGAGTCATCTAATTTAAAACAAGGTATATAAACGAACTGCACGATGCCCTAATTTTACAGACAGAAACCTCTTGCTAGTCTCTCATCCTTGAATGCAATATGTTGATCTAACTGCTGAGGGCTGAAGATTGCCCTTGGTGAGAGTCATCACATTTACTTGCGGTTGCTGTCAGACAAAATCAGATGCAAATGAATGACTGGTTTTCCTACCACGCGACTTCAGGTCACGATCAAAACGTGTTGTTCGATGGTGCAAAGAAATGCAATCTTACTCAACATCAACGGTTTGTCTGACGGTGCTGTTTCTGACTATTCTCGAATGAGAATGTAACGTATTCCCAAAAGATTGTGGAGAGACTTTCTTTCTAACTATAGGTTTCAAAATGTGACTGAACTGCTTATCTCATGCACTCTTTCATGCAGTCATTCATGATTTTACATCATTCTGTTCTTTTTAAGTCACTCATGTAATTTTATGAAGAAAAGGTTTTGATTTTATACGCACACATACGATGAATGCATGCCAAAGCAGTGGTTGTGCTTGTTTGGATGACGCAAAACTTGAAATAGTGATTTACATTGGAAAAAATCCGTAAATAATAAGATAATAATTTCAATTGACAAACTTAATCAAATTTTAACTCATATTTATATGAATAGAATAGATTTGTTCGTATCGCACTGAGACCATGAAAATTGAATATTTTCTCACATTTGGTTAGCTAAACCATAATGTTTGTTTTCGGTTACATAGCTATTTATAGTCACACCAATAAAATGACTTGTATATCGATTTGCTTCTCTGCCGTCCACCTAATTAGCTGATACATAAATGATGCGTGCTGAAGAAACGAACTAATGTGTTGATGACCGTGAGGCTGTTTGTAGGCTGCGTGTTGCAAGGTCACGGACGTGCCTCTCTGGCGCCGTAACTATAGGCTCAACTAGCGGACGCGGCTCGTACAGAGTTCTAATTTCAGGATTATTCTGGCACTTCACTGCGATTTAAGCTCTCAGCTTCACATCTAAACCTCACATATTACTGTTTTTTAGGACACTTGCTAATCTTTAAAACATGCTATTCTTGGTTCTTATAGTCTATTTCAGGTGCTTTTTATGTATATCTTTGAGGTTTATTCTCTCTTCGGCACGGAGTTGCATGTTTAAAAAGCACACATGAGCTAAATATAATTTTCATGCGTTTCATGTAGACCGGAATCAATCCCAAAGATATATATAGTATAGTTAATTAGAGATACTATAGTCAAAGATAGCATAGTTAATTTCTGTGTGCTGCAGCAAACAACAGTTCACGTTTGCTCAACTTTTGTTGATTTATGCAAGTAGAGAAGGACAGACATCAGATTCAAATGAACTGAACATCATTCAGAGCGGTTAGCGCACCTCGAGCTATTCTAGCCAGCGGTTATTATACTTCAGCCTTCATTCCTCATTAAAATCACCGAGCTAAGCCATCGTAATCCTGACAATGAACAATGTTTGTTGCAGTTTTTGGATAGATTCACGCCCATTGTTGGTCGGTTCACGTTTAGGACGGATGCTAACTTCAGTTGGTATTGATATTTACTCTCCCAGGTGTGTGCGCATATTAGGTTTACCTTTTTTTATTAGTATTTGTACTGGTTTTGGAAAGTACACTTCTCCAAGGTATATTCACTGTGAGACGTTATTTTCCCATTGAACATCATAATATTATAAAATAACTATCGGATATCTTACAAGGTTGGCCAGTAGAATCTCTAACATTGTTTCTCACTGGAACGGACGTATAACTCGTTTTTCCAAAAAATTTCATTAGTCTTCCTGTTTCATATCTAACATAAATTGACTAGAATCATCACAGCTGCAACGATAGAGAAGACTATTGTAAATGTTCATTTTTTTCCTCAAGGGTTAAGTAACGAAGAAGCCCATTTTTTCTCATGGTTTGCGCTAAAGCTCTTCGCGTGTATCAATTTTTCTAATTTATATATCGATAATTTATTTGAGTCAATTATTTCAACGGTTAAGTCTAACAGAATGATATTCATTAGCCTTTACATCTTATATACAGTGTGTCCCACAAAAAAGTACATCGGAGTTCGAATTGATATGACTGCGGAAATATTATAGCTAATTCAATTCTGTAACGAACATGTTATTCGACTATTTGAACCTGTTATTCGAACAGGTATTTAGGCTACCAGTTGCATAGATAAAAAGTAATATTTCTGCAATCATATCAATTCGAACTCCGATGTACTTTTTTGTGGGACACCCTGTATAGGCGACTTCTTACTCGCAATTTTACAACTCTAACACAGTTTGAAAGACTACGTTCCAGGAAAAGTATGAGAAATAAATAGAGGGACTCATTTAAGAAAATGCAAATCTGGAAGTTATTGTTTGTTAATATCTTTGAAAGAAAACTATTTCACATCAAGTAATCAATTGGAAGATAAAGTGTGGGTTTAACCTGTTTGCGTGCATTCAACCTGTTCACTCCGTCACCTGATTTGGTGCACTTCAGCAAGAGCGGTATAGACGGTAGTCCTGGGTGTATGAACGAAGAGCAGTTGGTATTCCTGGTCTGAGTAGTTGCCAGATACTGATTCCTGCAGCGTGAAAACGTCTACGTTCATACTTATCTCTGTTAGTACCTTTTTTTCTTCTTGCCGAGAACTACATATGTAGAACATTAATCAATAAAATTCTAGGGGTTCATAGGTTTTATGAATAATTGCTATTCTATCAGCATATTTAGAAAAAACCGTACCGGCAAATGTGAGTTCTCTTGCGGCAGAATGCGGCATGCTTCCGTGCGCCAGAGTGCGCTTTCGAACTACGACTTCTGTCTGAAAGTCGAGCTATATTACTTGCCCTCTAGCGGTTAAAAAAATTCAACGATTCTCTGAGGTTAAATGAATCGTAAATCAAATGCAGTTGATAAATATTGATATTTTTCACGCATTTGGGATTTTCAATGTTAATTTTTGATTCATGGAAATTTATTTAGCTTATATGTGCAATTTTCCTACCGTCCAATATGTATAGAAGGAACCAACTGGTGAATAGCCGTTTGCAAATTAAATGATACATTAAACAAACACATACACACGCATACATATATATGTATATATCTATATATTGATTTAAACTTGTGCATTTGCTATGCCGTAATGGCACTCAGTAGAAACATACAAGTAGAGCTAATTATATATTTGATGGCGCTAATGTAACTCATTCTCACTAATAATGGAAAGATAAAAACGAATAAAATATATTTTATTGCAGTTATAAACGTTCGCCTCAATTCGACCACTTTACCCAATCAGCCGCAAGAGGCAGCACTGTTTTTTTTAGCAGATAAGCGCGTCTCGGACAATTTAGCTAGCCGCTTTATATGTGTTGGTTGAGCGTTTACAGCCTCAACCTATCCACTCGTAGTCTCGTGGCTAGACCAGTTGGCGAATGTACGCGGTGGAGAGCGGACTTTAATTCGTGGTGTGTGCACGTCTCACGCCCTGGGTTAGGTACCGCACCCGGCCACCAACATATTAGGTGCAACATTCGTGGAAGATATCGATTGCACGATAGTGTAATTTTCACTACTTGAAAGGGCTTCATGTAATATATTGAAATGAGTAGAAAAGTAACTTGCGACCGAGTTTTTCAGATTTTTTAAGCGAAGTGAAATCGTCATTTAGACTTCAGTTTTGGGGAGTAGTGTCGCCGAATTTTACACAACCCTGACTCGAAAAAATAAGTTTATAGTTTAATAAAGTTCTTCAGTTAAACGCTGCTATATTAAGTCGCTACTATGACGCGATTACGTGTAGAAAATACTTGTTCGAGTGACAAAGTGAAGGATGAACATTTCCATCATGTCTTGGACACCTGTGAAATACTTGAGAACTTCATCAGCATTATAGCACTTGCTAAGGTTAGTTGTCTCCTTCCTTTTAGCGTGTTTACTTTAATTATACGTGATCAACATGTACGAATTATTAAGTTAAATAATCTTTTCACTTGCAGTGTGTACGCCCAGAATTAGTACTTGCAAGGATGAACCAGCCAGTGCAATTTTTCTGGCTTTTTAAGTAATTGTGCACCGGTGCACACGCACTGCCAAAGCTCAGCTGACAAATGGTGTCAAAGTTGCTCTCTTATGGTAAATCTTGTGCGAAATGATGCTATTTATGTAACATGGATACGGAATACCTTCTATGATATTGTCTCACTTTTAGGGTTGCGTACTCAAGAATCTGGACCCGGGAATTTTCTCCTATCCAATTCTTGTGAGCTGCCGACACGAAATAAAGAAATTCACACCAAGAGTATTGTCAGGATCATAGTAGATTTGAGCTTGTTGAAGAGAGTCAACTTTTCCACTCGGCAGTGTTATTCGAGTAGTATAAAGTGATGTGTGTATTACTGAGAGCGATTGTTATCGCACTTGTTACTGGTGCACTCGTTGACCCATCACAGCTGTTTGCTTTGAGCTCATAGGGGCTGGGCGACTAATGGGACGACATAAATTTAATTTTCTCACGTAATCGTAGAGATTTTACGTATATTTACTTGAAAAATAAAGTTAACAATTGGTTGCAATGGACATTTTTGAAGTCCAGTTTAGACTGGCGTAATTTTTTTTCACTGAAGCGCGAATCACTGAACCGCTTTGGTGCCACGAGGCTTCACTCGGATATCTATGTATTGTTTTCACTCATTAACTCCTATGTAGTGGATTTACTCGAGCCAGTATTAATATTATATTTGAAGCACTTAAGGCACCCGTGTGCTCGCCAAAGTACATAATAGGTTGGGATAAACTTGCATCCGGGCCTTTAAAGGGGAGGCGCCTCGGGCCATGAGCACGCCTCTCCAACGCACACGAAGCGTGTTGCAAGTTTAAATGCCAAGCTGGGGCTCCTGAGTTTTGTGATAAGTCTAGGGAAGTTGTGACCCAGGTTTAGCATTTGGTTCAAAATATCATCCATTCTAAAAATATTTAATTTTCATTGCTTCGTATAGTTACACCGAGTTGAAATGTTCGCTTTTAATTCCAACCGATTGATACTTCTTTATCTTCCAGTTCATACTGACTTTTCTCGTTGCTAATAATAGTAACATTTTCCTGTATAATTTGCTTACTATTTATTTCTGGAATGTTATCTTAGGAATTAGTTCGAGGATGTTTGCCCCGTGAACTTCAGACATCAACATAGTTCACACCAGTGAATCGGCATCGTCTCTGGCTTATTATTGATGGTTAATTGCTGGCTGGGTCCTTTAGTAGCGCGTGTGGACATTTTTACTTTCTCAGTGAGCTTCCTGGCTTTGAGATGTTATTTATTTTTTAAACAAATGCATTTTGCGGTTTTGTGTTCGTCCGATTGTGGTTGAGGTTTTCTTTAGTTGTAAAAACTAGCTCATCGCATGTCCTCGCTAGCTTGTGCGAGTGCATGGTGTTCAAGTTTATGAAGAGGTATCAGTTTTCATCTACAAGGTCAGGCAGAATGATCTGACACATTTGTAGGTTAAATAAACTCCCAAATGTCAGATCATTTAACCTTACCTTGTATATAAGTTTCTCTGAAGGTTATGTTCTCTGCCTTGAGGGCTACAGTCTTTCCGCTGTTTAATAGCAATATACTTTAAATGTTTAAGAATTTCAGAAGAAGGGTTTTGTTTGCAATGTCAATTTCTTCTTTTTCAACGACCGAGTTTGTAGATAGTGGTATGATATAGAGGTGCATGTCGCTTCACAGTTTCCGTTGTGAAGCGCGTGCTGATGTTCAAACCCTGGGTCTGACGACTCTCTCAAGCTCCAGGCAGATGTCCTTTAGGAATCGATTTGTTGAAATACTTTCATAAAGCCTAGTGTGAAACTTTTGCTGCATGGAGAACGGTTTCTGAGTTTCAGTAAGCGAGTTCGTTCAATGCTTGGTGAATGTTGATTGAGTAGTTTCTCGTAGTTGATGAGGCACGGTAATCATTTTTCTTCAGCATGTTGTTTTAAACCTGGCAGTGATGCAAGTGAGCATACGTTACCCTGATGCATATCGACTCGGATTTTATGGTGTTACTCATATGTGCAATATGTCAGTTCCAGACTACTAAGCCATGGGCGCGTGAAGGTAACCTAGCAAATATTGAAGCCATGTCTTAATATTTGCTTGGTTACCTCCAAGCGCATGTTCTTAATAACGGACTATTCATATTTGGAGTACATGCTATTAAAGTACTTTCTAAAAATATTATCCGATTTCAAGTTTGTTGTATATAAAATATTACGTATATGATTATTATATCTTAGTATTCGGTGTAAACATAATACGTCAACAGTTTAATTTTGTATCGACGTTGAATTCATTTTGTATATGGTCATAACTTATAATTTTGCATGCTCAGAATTCGTATTTGAAAATTGTTATTACTTATTCGATTGTTGCGTGCTAATTAATCTACATCTGACGACCTAGATATTTTCAACATTCTTCTGCGCTACAAAAACGAAAGACTCGTTTTGTTTTCATGCAATCAGATGCTAGCGCGGTAGTGGCTGTTGCTAAGATGTTAGTCTGACACGGAACCTGCAGCACTGCAGCAGCTGCTGCAGCGCTTGCCCTGGGTTCAGTGCACCAAGTCTGCCTCCGTACGCTGCTCGGTGATGGACCTTGCGCCCATTCTCAGTTTACGCACCGTACTGCTGCTAGGGGCTCCTCCTTTTGCTAGGCTTTTTTATTGAGCCCATAACCAGTCAAATGGTATCGACTTGAGACATCAATTTGCGTATACGAAGCGTTCGATTGTGTTAAAAAATTCTATTACAATTGGTTGATCTCATTTCTATCTGTTTGGCTTAAGATAAATGGCTAAAACCGCCGTAGATCTTCGTCTTCGTTAGTGGCGAGTTTTCTTTCAGCTCGTATCTCGTTAAGTCGTATTCTCGATTTAATCGCGCGGAGTATTGAATTTTGTAGATAATTTTTTCCTTAGCAGGAATGTATTGCTAGTCATTCTTGGCTTCACTTTTTTTAATTCTAGTTGTTGCAAATTGAGCACTAGATGCCCTTCTAAATGCTTGCGTAGCTAGACCATCGCCAGAGCTACATGGTGTCCGACACAATGGAACGGACGTCTTGTGCGGTTAGTGAACTTCCGTTGCCTCGTCCAGGATGGGAAGTGTTACAATTATCAGCTGGTTAGGAGTAAACCTTACCAAATTTGAACAAGTTTCAGCCCATGGAAGTCGACGTTCTGGGCTGCTCATATTTTTGAAGCGATTCCGACAGTGGTTAAGTTACTCCTACGTCAAACAAACGCAGTCTGTTTCTTAGAGTATTGTATTTTTTGAAGGAAAAAGGGAAAACGTCTCTTCTCTCGTACGATATGATTGAAAAGTATACAGGTTGTCTTAAACGATGGTATCGTACTGTAAATGTAACTCTTTAGGAGCTTGTATTATATTCCATGTGCGGTATGCTGTCTAACACGTGTATTAGAATGCAGTATGAGCTGTCAAGTCAGGACGAGGTAATTTTTGGTTACCAGATTAAGCATGGAAAGTCATTGGATTCAATTGAGTCCAAATAATTTAATGTATGATTTTTTTTAGATATTTCGCATGTTCTTCAGTATACACACGGCATTGAACAATTGTGCAAAAAAAATCAATAATTTTGAATTTTCATAATTTTTTCAATTGATTCAGTCATTGCGGAGCGAGTTACGTATCGAAGTAACGCAGTCCAGAGTGTGGCGTGCAATGAACACGCTCCAAAATTTTACTTGAATGTTAGCTTGCACTGGTGCGCTGTGCCTGTCTGTTGGTGCAGGATAGATAGGTCGAGGTACCATGGAGATTTTTAGCCTCTCTCCCTATCGTAGGAGCGATCGCTCTCATAAAAGTTCTGATAATCTGGTGTGTGAGCTGTTCCATTTGATGTACTTGGGGAGCCTAAATAATGCTCCCACTGTTATCTTGATAATTTTTGAACAAAAAGACAACTAATTGGTTTGTAGTGTAACTGTTGAATTAGCAGTGGGGGTGACGTGCTCGCGGAGAATTGGCGAGTATGCGTTCACGTGAGATTTGCAAATCACTTATGGTCAAGTTTTTCTTATAGTATTTTCTAATGCTATTTTACCCCAAAGTATTTTTCGTGTCCGAAGTAGACGTGAAATGTTGAGGGACATTTGTCCAATTTGATATCAAGTGAAGAGGATAATTTCTCACAGAAACATTACCTTCTATAAAGGAAAAAACGTATCGGTTTGTTCGCAAAGGTCCAGTTCACTTGTCCACTTTTACTTTCTTAATTTCTTACCCTGGCCTGTTTTTTCGTGTTATATTACATTGTGCTAACAGAGGGTCTAAAATTTCCCGTGTCCTGTTCGTGTCTTTCGATTCAATTATTTTATGCATTCAGTGTTTGATCAAGTCACATTAGATTGAGCCTTGGTCAAGTCCTGAGTATGAAAATTGCAGACTGGTCATTCACAACGTATTACTACACATGTGGTTGAAAGTATGAGTATTTGTATTATTTCAGACTATGCTGCCTTATATGTTTCTGCATAATTGATTTTTTTTCAATTGATTAGATTAATTTATTTGAAATGTGTCATTGTTATTGTTGTTTTTCATGAGATATCATTTTACAACGTACTCATTTGTTTCAGAATCAAGTACTGGCCAGGAGGGAGCCCAAAATGACGAAGTTGGAGTTGCTGCAGCAGTTCAATGAGGTCATCAGAGAAGGAGAGGAAAATAAAGCCAAAAATATCAAGTATTCGCATCATGACTCCGTTTCGGAGAAATTTCTCTTCGGTAAGGAGACTCATGACAAGGTGGTCAAGCTTCTGCGTGAACATAAATACGTGATCTCCCGCGATCCTGAGCTTGGAAGGAAAGAAGCAAAACTCGATATGCTTTTGGCTCCAGTGGTTGATCTGTGCGAAGTTCCGAACTCTAAGCTTGTGCCAAGTGTGCTTAGCCCCCACCGTTTCAGTATTCTTGATTTGCATGATGATCTGGAGGCAGATCGCTTACTGGAAAGTGTTCTCGCGCGCACGGACTCGCTTTCTTTACCAGAACTCAAAATTGAAGCAAAGGACTTTGAATTTGCAGATGTCGAACAGGATGAGATTCGGAATCAATATACCGCTCAGAAGGTGAAGGAAGCTGAACTGATTAGACATGATGTACTTCTATCATCTGCTAGTCCGATTTTCAACGGCATTTCACCGAAGTATAGCCACAAGAGTCCTAGCGGAGACCTGGACCCATGCGACTGCAAACCATTCGAGTATCCTTCATCTCAAGAAACCTACAGGAAGCCAGTGTTAGCGGACTTTACGGCTGCGCTTCGGAGACATTATTCGTTCGCTAAAATAATGAATCAAAAATCATCTCAAGTTCTGGAGCCCCCATTAAACTCATCTAGCAACTATCAAGGTATGATGTCTAATGATACATCCAAGACCATAACGCAATTAAATGCTTCAAACTCACCACCCTCCAATAAGTTTTCCCCATGTCAAATAAGTAATTCAGTTTCTTTCTCACAAATCCAACGTCCAGTTACGCGAAAAGAGGTAATCTCGAACGCTATACTTGCCAACGGCAATCTTACTGATGAATGTATTGAACGTCCTGGCAAGAATAAACTGACCGCTAAACGGGGAACTGTTACTAGCGAATCTTTAGATACATATTTACAAAGTCGGGAATTTTGTGGCCTTCCTAACGACGAAGAATACGGAGGAATTTCACCGATTTCATCTGGATATGGATCACAGCCGTGTTCCAGGTCGCCTTCAGTTTCTCCTCAACATTTTCATTGTTGCGAGGATGATAGCCTATCACAGCGCATATTTGTTGACCCCAATACAGTTTGCGGCGTCGAAGCCGTGCCTCGTGAAATTGGTTTGAAGGACGGCAAGTTGAACAAGGGTGGAAAAACAACATCCACCAGAGGAAAAGCTTGTGTTATGGGTAAGTGCGGCTCGTGTGAAAATTGGTTTTTCTAGATGATACGGAGCATATGTCGTAAAACTTTCTTGTACTGCATTTGATATGAATCTGGCTTCTACTTGCTTTAAATTCTCATAGTAGTCACCTAGATGGAACGTTGTGCAGGCCAGTGGATCGTTCCTTTCAACTACATTTTCGATTCATCTGCATACTGATTTGGATTGATTGTCGGTACAATTTCTGAATTGTTCTTCGATATACACTCTGCACTATAAGCATAGAATATGCTATCCTGGTTTTGATCGAAATGTTTTGTAAGTTTCTCATATAGGAATGCTTGCAGTTTTTTGCGTTTAGGAGCAATTGTTTCTTGTATCTTAACTCCGTTATATTTGTATTCAGATATCGGTTTAACCTTCATGACCTCAAAGTTAGACGTGGGAAGAATTGCCCCATGGACACCATAGCAGGCCATTTTACCTTCGATGGTATTATATTTCAGTAAATTTGTAGTTTGATGCCCATTGCTATTTTTCAATTGAATTCTTGTCTTTTCTGCAGTTTTCGGAGTCTTAATGACACATTCGATAAATTTTCAGCTGTTGCAAATAATAGTGATCATTTTATATTATAGTGAGTTCACTAAAGGTACGTTAGTATAAAAAAATACGTCCGTTGTAACAGGTTTCAAAATTTAGCGTGCGAAAAGATCTATGATCTTTAGTGAAAGTGTGCCTCAAGTTGTGCGAACACACTTATAGTTGAAGTACAATTTACCTACCGTACGTCACATTCTGAACCTGTAATATTAATTAGAAAAGTTCGTTGCTTGTGTTACACTTATTCAGATTTTTGCCCGCCTGTTCTCTGTATACTGTTTTTCGTACAACGTGTAACACTATTTTCTTCCTTACACATTTTCTTCTCATTTCGTCTCGTCGAGATGGTTACTGTGATGTCTTACTATCTCAAGTCCTAGCATTTTTTTATTATTTCATTTATTAAATCTCATCATCTGTCCAAGTATTTTATTAGGATGTGAAAATGCATGCATCGATTTTGATAAGTTACGGTTTGATGAATTGAAACTCTCGGTAATCTCCACGTGACGACAATTAGATGAAAATTTAACTTTCGATTCTTCATGGTCCACAAACCTCACAATAGTAAGAGTGGTCATTTGATTAAATTAGGTTGTCGCATTTAGAGTAGGTTCTTTATAAATTATCTGTCTCGAAAAAGATCCATTTTTGAATCGAATCATTACACGTGATGAGAAATGGAAACTCTAAGACGAGACGCAGAAAAAAGCCGATACACGATCCAAAACCACTACTGCACTCGAAAAAGTTAATGGTCTTTGTTTGGTGGTCTGTAAAGGGAATCGTTCGGGTTTCATTTTTGCAACAAAACGGTACTGTAAAAGCAGCGTCTCATTATCAAGACAATAGCATGAAAAGAAGCATTCACGACTGGTAAATAGAGTTGAACCAATTTTGCTTCTCGATAATGCACGACCCCCCTAGAGCCACCTACGGTCGACTAGCTGCTAAGTCTGACTTAGGAAATTTGGCCATATCCTCCCTATTGTCCTGATATCTCTCCCACTGATTATCATTTGTTCGAGCATTTCGAATTTTTTATTCACGATGAAACATTCTTGAATAAGGAAGGTATAGATGAAGTATTTGAACAGCTTATTCGTAAAAAAGATGTTATGAAAAAGACATGTTCTTTGAAGATGGTATGTTGCTTTGAAAAATTGTTGGGCAGCGAAGGTCATAGAGAAGGATCATATTTTGATTAAAATGAATACATTGTATCAATTATTTTCTTTCGTTTTCAAGTGCGCTATTTCATGTGAGACTGCCTAATTTAGACTAGAGGTAAATTTAGATCTTGCTTTTACAATTCTTAAAAGTCGTCGTCGAAAGCGATCAAATCCTCGTGAATCGACCGTGTTTGACTTGCAGCTCATACGACTGACTCACCTGAAAATATTTTTTGAGTTAAGCTCATGCTGAAGATAAATTTCTCAGTGGGAAAATAACTAAGGTTATTTTATTGGAATATTTTCTGCGAAACTGTTGCAAAGGTCTCGGGTATTTAATAGGGCTCCTCTCACGTGCATAGCTAGAGAAGAACTGGTTAGGGAGCTACCACCCCTTCCTCGTGAGGTAGGCCTTCAAAGCGGTCAGCGACTCGGCGTGTGTGCGGCAGTGCGTGCGTGCGCGCGCATCTTTGTGTTGTTGCATCACGCGCACATAGCGCCGCACATGCACCACATCACTGCTCAGGCTTGGCGCTGCTTCCGACCTCCTCTAAGTTAGTGCACGCGTGTTTGTACTCGCCCACAATTCAGCGATGTCGTTCAACTGCTAAAAGTTATAATTAATCATCAATTTGAGAGTGGAACATATCATCAGAGCTTTGCTGTAAATTCGAGAAAGGCTGACTTCTGACGAAATCTATGTACTAAAATTCCGCCGCGTGCTTTCAATTGCGTTAGTAGAATGTTTTCGATATCTGCCATAAGCGTGTTGCGAGCTAAGCTGCGCTTTAAGCATCAAGCCCAAAGTCTTAGTTCCTTACGTAGTTATTGTCTGTCGATGTATGTTTATCGAAAGTTCATAATTTTATTACTATTTATTTTCCGTTCCCGCGATTCATGAATTAATCAAATTTTGATAAAGAAATTGTTTTAAATAAGTAGTTAGTTTCAAATAAGCCTGTACGGCAAGTGTGTGTCTGTGTGTGTGCATCTACATATGTGTGTGTGTACATGAGCGCGGATGTGCGCATCTGACGTCCAAGGTCACATTGCAGTCCAGGTTGTAGGGGAGGAGGTAATCTTGGAAAAAATAAACGCCAGTGGAACTTGAACCCTGCGGTTTGCTAGCTTTATTGCATCAATGTCTCATGAAGAGAGAGAAGTGCAGCAGCACCTCATGAAGCTACTGCGGGATTTTTCATTTTTTTGGCTTGTTCAACAACAATCCGCGCTACTGTCGAGGACCCCTCAGGAGGCGTTGGATGGGCTGGGGCATCAGAGTTAGGCTAGGTTTGGGTATCCTATGCTATGGGGACTGGCGTACCCAGAGGTACTCTGTTAGGTTACCTCAGCTTTAGCTAGGCCTTCGGGTCTTCTATCTTTCATGCCCACTTTGCTTTTTTCCATTTTTTATGCCTTCTTGGCTGATTATTCTTCATCATTCTTTCGCTTTGCTCTTACTTGCTGGTATTCTTTCGCTGGGAATCCCGTGTGAGAACACACCTATGCATAGGGTCTATAATTATTTTCATATGAAAGAAAGTCGGAGTTCTAGAACTGTGTTTTCTCGAGCGAATGTTGCCAATTTTCTATTCTGGATCATGATAGTCAATTATGTTTATGAACTAACTCACTTCACGCTCTAAATGTCAAGTATATTCTACGTTTTAGCTGTTATGTGAAAGTTTTTTTAGTGAATTTTTAGCTGTTATATAGGCGTTTAGTTTTTCTTGCTTATAGGAATATATAAGTAAATTTACGAATGTATACGAATGTACGCAACGGCTATTAGGGCCGTTTAATAAAACTAAAAATATTTTGGTTGAGATTGCACACTTCTTTTCGTTGTTTCGATCTGGAATTTGTTAGTTAAAACATTTGAGTTTTGTAAATAGCTGAGGCGTCAATGGTACAAGGATCATTCTGGACGACCTTGCACGAGTCGTTGCTCTCTGCTTGCTACGAGTTGAGCTTGGCCAGCATGGCAAGTCGATGGCGCGTGTCATGGCGTGTGCGTCAATATCGTCCGGAAAAATAATTTTTAGCGTTCAATTAATTTTCTGAGTCACAAAACTACTTGAACTATGCGGCTTCCATTTATTTTTTATTAGGTTCAATTTCTCACGGACCTCTGTGTCTACTATCAACGTTTGAAGCATCATGAGGCATCCAATTCTCTCTTCGCTTCTTACCGTAATACACGAGTCCCATCAGAGCGTGAGCCAATTTACAAACTGATGCAACAATTAAACGTGAAGTATACGCGTCTTGGTCTTATCCTACAAAGTAGTGGAAATAATGATGTTATGAATAAAGTTAATGTCAATAAAATGTTATGAAATTTTCACTGAATAAGGACAATTTAACCAGATTTTACAGCGCTGTGTTTGCATTTTCGCCAACATTTTTTTATGGCAGTCTATAGTTCCTTTATCCTCGTATCGTTTTCCATAAGCATAAACTTACCGTGATAAACTGCCCCGTAGGTTCTCGAGGGGGCGTTTGTTATTTCGAAGGTGTCATTTCCACTACTTTAGTGGAAATAACAAAGTGGGTGGTTTCCACTACTTTAGTCTCGATCTTGTTGATCCTATCAATTGGTATTGCATTTTAAAGTGTTAATTAAATAATGGTTTTCACGTGTGGCTAAATGTTAAAAATAGCAGCCTGAAGTTATGTTGGTTTTGGGTAGTTAACGATCTCGGTCCCTCAAGGCGGCATAGGATGGGCAATAGGGTTAGGTCACCTAATTGTTTCTACCCTACGCTAAGGGCACTGGCCGCTCCAGTTGGGCACTGTAAAGTTGTCTCATTTATATGTATATAGGCCTTCGGGACTCCTTTAATGCCCATTTTGCTTTTTTCAATTTTCATTCATTTGCTGTCTGTATTTTCTTCCACTCCCTACATAACTTGATTTTTCTGTGTGCAAGGAATTCGGTGTGGGAACACGCGTATCTATGCATAGATTCTACGTTTTCTAAAGTTCATGCTAAATGGCCCCTTCTTATTCTCCCTCTCTTTGGAACACATTTCGTGTGGATAAGGAGCTTTAAACCAATTAATGAGAAATCAATTTCCTGTCTTTATATCCAGACTTTTTGGGCGGCAAATATTTTGATGGGTACAGTTTACGAAGACTTACGTGGAGGTATTTTCATAGTCATAAGTTGGACTGAATTGACTGCCGATACTGTGGAAGCGACCCTAAATTTCCGCAATACGCTTCTCTTATGATGGTCACGATGAATATCAATACTACTCCACTCGTGCTCCTCTCCCTCGACGTCGTCGCGTGAGTGCACTCCGTATTGTTAGCTCGCACTTGCCTCCCACGCAGGACCATTGCCCTGTCGCTACCTACAGCTTGATCACTCTTGAATCTCCATCTCGCTGCCACAGTTGACAATGTGCCTAATGTCAATGAGAGTCGTTTTAAACCAGTACCTAGTGACATTGATGCTAAAGTTTACTCATCCTAAGTTTACTCAAATGGCGATGAATTATTGGAACATTATCACTTCATTTATGTCCTTCAACTTTTTGAAATTTAACTTCTGCTCAAACGTCAATATTTCTCGGCTTGATCGAACCATCGTTGATAAGTTATTTAGAATTGCAGTTGTACGTATTTGGATAACACTTCTTATATTGGGCAATAATTTTGATTATTTTTCTATTTCGTTTGTTTCCGGTTCGAATTAGGTTTTTGCATGATTAATTCTCGAAGAATGTTAATTGCATTTCGGCTGTTACTACTAATTCTAAATAGTGCACAAGTCTAGATGGTTTGCAACAGTTTTCTTACATTTTCTTCTCGATGGTTGCTGGCTGCGTGCCACAATTTCGGGTGCATGCTGGGCCATCTTGGCGCGTTTTTTATACGCCCTCTTCTATATCCGGTCGCATGTTTCGTATCGGGAGAGTGAACGGGCTACATCGTACAGTACCCTTGTGTTATGGTCACCAGTTTTGTTTACGGGATTCTGGTCGGAGTTGTCGCATAGTTTGTTATTGCTCCCATAATTTTTTGATAACTTTACAATTATGTGTAAATATCTCAGGTAGATAGAAATTTCCATTTCCTTTTTCTATCTTGAAACATTTTATTTCTCTATCGATTTCGTATAGTTTGAGCTCATTTTCGATTTTGAACTTTCAAGTATTCGGACGAAGCCAATAAAATGCTACTACCCTGTCGAGGTCGATGCATGCGTAGGTTAACCGTCCCATGCAAGCAAGTTTTTCAATGATTTACCTGTTTGACTTGATTCTGTCTGTAAGGATGCTGATTTGTTGGACTGTTCAGCTGCATACTACAGGAGCTGCTGGATGTGATCTTTGTTAGGTATTTTACTTAATGATATATGGATGCATTTATTGTAGTTGCCATCTGCTCTCTCTCATTAGCTAGCTTTAGTCATTTTTTTTATTCAAGGGTTTTCGTTGGATTTTAGGGCCATTCATGTATTATTTCCCTCTGATTTGAGTTACAAGTTTTAGTACCAAGATGAGAAAAAAATGGATAAATAGGCTGATGCGCACTTCCTTGTAGTTTTACTTTTTTCAATTTAAGTTTTCAACTTAATTGTTTACGTGTGAGAAGGCGTTCTATCCCATATAAAGGTTTACTGTATCTTAGTAGTCAGATGTCATAAAGGAATAATTGGCTACATCAGTAACCGGCGGCTGTAATTCTGTAATTTTAGCCTGGTAGCTTAAGAGGCGAATTTTACTCTCATTCGCGAGACTCTTTTTTTTTTAAATTGTGACTGCCTTGCGTTACTCAGTCGCTGAGACTGTTCAATCCCTCTCGTATTCTGATATAGTTTTTATAATATCTGTTAGTAGTCTTATTTTGAGTTTTACTGTGTGCAAGATTTCTCAAACTATTTAACAATATTTGTTCCATGGCCATGACTGAGTAGCCAAGTTTTCCGTTCGTGCTGCGGACGCATGTGGGCGTCTTGATGTGTGGGCTTAAAAAGCGAGGTGCTAGGGAAGGTATTCCTTGCGTACGTCATGCCGATGGTTGCTAGCATGCCTTTTGTTGGCTGTTGCGTAAGGAGGGCATCGCTCCATAGACTAGAGGCACTAGCCAACTGACGGTCATTCACACTGAGCGGCGCGGGCTTAGATGTGACGTTTTCCTTTTTCGAGAGTGCTAGAGACTCGTCTCGCTCTGCTTACTGTTATCGGTTTGGCGTTGTTACAAAATGCCTGTTACGGGTGATATTTTCTAAATCTTCGGTTGCTTTCCTTTTCTCGAATTGTGAATTTATGTAATAATTCACTTTCAAAACAGTTTTCTGAGTATAGGTCATTTTTCTAGTGCTTAATAAAACTAGACTTGAGCTATTCATTTTCCCTAATGCTCTACTTTACATGCGGACATCGCTTGGCGAATATTCAATGCGTTCACGTAAATTTAGTGCAAATCCGATGTTTTGGTTGAAACACCTCACTTTTCACTTCCCCCAACAATATTGCAGAGAGATTAATTTGGCATTATTATTAATATACTATAGCTGAATTAATATTATTAATATAGCTGAATATTATCCTCAAGCCGATGCATGTTGCCTAAATAGGTCTTTCTGCAACTAATTGACTGATTTCGTATGAGCGGATGTTGAATTTAGACTACGGGAAATTTTCTGTACATAGCGTCATTAGAGGTTGATGCCCTGAAGAAAGTTTTCAGGGGCCCTCTGCCTCAGACGACTTATTGCGTCGTGTCGCTCTACGCGCGGCTATTTATACGTAAACCTTCACTGGCAGCTCTACTGTGCGTTGAGGTTTCGGCATTTCTTAATAAATTGTCGGTTTTAGTGAACCGACATGCTTCATGCTTTTTTGGGCCAGCAGTGAAGTTTGAGATGTACATGTGCGAGTAAATTGAACTATTAATTGATGCAACAATTTAGGTGTCTTTTGAGGAACATTGAAGGATTTTCTATTTTTCATCCCTCAAGGTGCATAAAATAATCCAGAGGCAATAGAGTTAGGTTGGGCCTGTCTATCCTAAGCTATGGGAAGTGGCGTCCCTAAGGGAACACTGTTTGGTTACCTCAACTTGAACTAGGACTTCGGGACATCAATCTTTCGTGCCCACTTTGATTCTTTCCGTTTTCATGCTTTCTTCTCTGAGTATTCTGTATCTTTATCTTCCGTCATAACACGTTGACTCCGATTCTACACACAGGTAAAATTACATGCCGACAAGTATCTCAACTGTGAATTTAAAAATGAAGGATTTTGGTTTCACAAATTTGGTTACTCTATTAATTTTCTTTCTAATCAGAACTAGCTCATTCGATTGATGAACACAAATTTGAAGAAAACTGGAAAATTATTATTTATACATAATAGTGTTTTGGTTACATTAGGTTAGGTTAGATGATCGCGTGTACCATATATGACCCACTTCGGAGTCAACGTGTTAACTTGCTGTTTCTATACATCAGGTATCTTGTGCGGGAACACACCTGTGCAGGGATTCTACATTTTCTAAAGTCCAAACTAAACGGTCCCTTGTTTTCGCGGGTTCATATTTCATGTCAACAGAGAGCTTAGTACTAACTAATAACGTAATCTAATATTTTCTATTTTTATCTGGTACTTTTGTGGCATCACTTGACAAGGGAAATTCTATTTCTGTGTTATATTTGTGTTTCACTGTCTCAAGCATTTGGTCTTGACCGTCTGAGCAAGTCTCTGATGTTTGAGGCCTAACCTCAGGACTGGTTTGATGACCTCGCATATTGTTGCACTTCCCTTTGCTGTTAGTGGTGACTGTTGGTCTGCGAGGGGACTCGGCTTTTACGCCATACTGTCCTATTGTCTTTTTCATTCTATGATTGATTCGAATTCCACCGGAGATCTTGGTAGAATTTAATTATAGTTTCCTGGACTTTACATTTTTTTATCATTCCTTACAGAATTTCACTTGTTGTTGTAGATTGGTATTATATAGTTGAGCCGTTTCTATTATTTTGTATCATACAGGCATCTACGAAAAACGGCGTCCTATTCAATACCGAAAACCTTCGTTATCATTTTCGGGGCAAATGAACACTCATGATCTGTGTAGTGCGAGTAGTGTGAACATGATGTCGGTTGACTGACACTATGAAACTATTTGTATTTTAATTTCGGTTCGAATTGTAGGTCTGATTGTATTTTTTGTCCTTCATTTTGACGTGGGTTGCTGCCGAGCCCTCATATTATTGAATTTTTTAAACAACCATTGCTTAAAGTTTCTCTTGGAAAATTTATAGTTAAGTAATTTTGTATTGCAGTCAAACATGTTCGATTCAAATTTAGGCGGATAAAGTTCTAGTTCTCGAAACATTGTCGCTTCATTACCTTACTTTTTTTCTTGACTTTGATATAACGGTCTTGCCAGTGATTTTAGATTCGAATTCTGAACGTTTTTTACTGTGCCGAAATATCCAATCCTTGGTTAGGAATCTGTATCCCGTAGGCCCTATTAGAGCTGGGCAAGTGGGGAACAGTTCACAGCTGGACAAGTGGGGCTTGCGCGCCTCTCTAAAAAGAGCAGGGATAACCTTCGGGTTTGGGGGGACTGTCTGTAGCGCGTCTAGTTTCTACGCTCAGTTCCTCTTGGAGAGCTGCTCTTGTCCTCACAATGGCTGTGATCTCTTGAACTGATACCATGTGAAGAGAACTGCACTGACACTCGGGATCTGAGTGGCAGGCTTAATCAATATTCGCCCTATAGATACTCGTGTTCCGTTTACGTGTACTCTCTTTCGTGTAATATGTACATGATTTGTCGGCTTGAACGCATGTAAAATCATTAATTGATTTTAGTTAGATTTAGAATAATTACGATTTATGAGGAAAGTAAAATTAGGCCGCTTGATATATTTTGGTTATCTACGATATTTCGCATTGCTCGACTGACGTTATCGTTTCAGAGTTGTGCGTGTCCATCTCTGGTTAATTTCTTGTGTGTTGGAAGTAGCTACTCGAAGCATGCCCTCCTCAGGAGGGAAGTCTAGGAGCTCGCGTGAGCAGGTGCTGCTCATTACTTGTGGCGTCTCCCAACTTGTCTCAGCCTTCTTCCGTCTCTCTCCCGCATGGTTGTCATCCCCCGCTCTCGAGCGCTCGCTGCCGCTAAGCAGTGTTGCCAGCTTCTGTTGCTAGGCTGCAGGTCACTGTCGCCCTTGCTGCTTCCACCCTTCGACTTGGCCTTTTCACGCAATCCGTCCTTTCAGGATTGTCTTTATGTTGGATTTCTGCTTACTGATGTTGATCATCGGTTAAATAATACTTTTAATTCTTATGTCGTTAGTGGGGTTGATTCAGGCTCCAAATACGTGAGATATTTCCTAAGTTCTTATTATTCATCGAAGTTCTTGTATGTAAAAATTTTAAGTGTTGTTTGTTATTCGCATTTCGTATCATGACTTGGCTTTGGTATTTGGGTTGAATAGTCATAGTGACTTGAATCTTCATCGTCTACCAAAAGATTTAGTCTTTAGGTAGTAGAGCTCTGTGAAAAGAAAGAACTATAGCATATACGTATACATGCTGAGTTCGTTCGTTTTTGTGGGGTCCATTACGATTTATATACGTAGCTGGTCATGGGAATGAATGTTATCAGCAAAACATTTTCTACTTGAAAATTTGTGCAGAATTAACAGTTCTTTTTATGACCCATTCAATAATGTACTGAAAGTTCTATGCTTATACGTACGTTTCCATCAGTCCGGCTATGAACATAACCTGCTCTTAAGGTCACTGGATTCTGTCGTAGGTAACGATTGCATGATAACTGTCCCGGGAATTTTCTGACTAGTTCCCTGATTGTTTTTATTTTGACTTTCGGTAACTTTCTCCAGTACTGAGTTTCTTTGGTTTCATTTAGGAAATTGAGAGGTCAACGGAAACATTTAATACGGGTAAAATGTTTCATCCATTTATTTATGTATTCTCCATTGGCAGAGTTTCAAAAAAATAATTAGTCAAGTCGGGGGTATTTCCTCGGTTAGCAGTTGACCTAAAGGTTTTTCTGTTTTAAAGAATTATGTGCAGTAGGAAAGGTATTTTGACTGGATAACGTGCTGGTAATCGCCACTGAAGAGACTCAGCAGCGTGCTTTTGAATGCTTGGTGATACTTCATGGCTTGCAATCAAATAAGATTCACCACTGCTGTATCTTGAATTTCTATGAAATAAAAATTATGACAGCACTTAAGTGTATTGAGTTTAATTTGACATCTTTTGACGTTGAAGTTAGACTGGCTAGTTAACTGGATTATTGGCCTGTAGTATTGCTCACATGCGGCTGCATTTCATTTACATCGTGTAATAGTTAATTGAAATTTATTTTAACAATAGTCATTAACCTAACTTCTTTTATTTTGTTGCAGGTTCGGGCAGGCCTCAGTCCATCCGCGCAGGCAAAACTCCACAGCCCATGGGAAAGCGCAGTCAACAACAGATTCCGGTCATCACCCTTGACGGTGACGAAGTGCCTTCGACGTCTGCGGCCAACTCTGCCCTAGTGATACGTAATGGTAACACCAACGCAAAGAAAACTTTTTTGAAAGTCATTAAAGCAGAAGCCCCGCTTAAAGTAAGAAATCAATCAGGGAAAAGAAAACTGGATGAAACTGGTGACATAAATAGTTTAGGTAACGGTCGTGCTAAAAGTGTGAGGCTCACGACGACAGCTATTTGTAATTCTATGCCTCCTTCGCCTCCGCCTCCGCCTTCGCCTCCGCCTTCGCCTCCGCCTTCGTCTCCGCCTTCGCCTCCGCCTTCGTCTCCGCCTTCGTCTCCGCCTTCGCCATCAACGTCTCCACTTCCTATTGGCTCACGAACTATCGCTGGTTTGCGAGTGTTTTTTGGCACGGATAGTATCAATAGCTCGCCCCTTCCTTCTGCTCCTAGTCAGAATATTCCGAAACTTGAGAAGTTTAGTAGCTTGGAAAACCCCAGGCTCACTGCTGATATGTACTCAGGGTTTAATTCTCTTTCTCTTACTGGTCCTATTAAACAGGAGCTTGTAACGCTTCAGCCACTTGCTCCTCACAATAGGAACATTAGTACTTTTAACGATATTTCTGCTTACACTAATTCAAGCCCGTTTCAGAATTCCACCCCGAAAGCTATTCCTCTAAATGCAATGACCCGTAGTTACATGTGCCCACGAGCGAACAGATCTGGGAATAGAAAAGCAAATAGTTCGTATCCCAATGAAAATTCAAATTCACAGACTAATTCTACTACAAAAAAACGCGGTCGTAAACCCAAAAATGAAGTTGATGCTCCCAGCTTGAGGACATCGGGACTGAGTTCTTCTGTTGTAACTGTATCAGTCCCCAATGTTATAGGAATAGGTGCTTCGGTCGGGAAGGTTCCAGCCTCAAGTGATTTGAAACCTCAAGTGTTTTCTGGTTATGGAACAGTTGAGCCCTCAACGAACCCTATAGTGTCTAATGTGACTTCTGCACAATTTCGTAGACCTCAAGCCGCTAAACCACCGGCAGCTCGAGCTGGTGCTGCTCCGCCACCGGCAAAAAGACGAAGGCCAACAAATATTGATCCTGTGAAACGGGCAGCCCACAATGAGTCCGAGAGGAAGCGAAGATTGGAAATGACCAACGCCTTTACGAAAGTACGAGAGATTCTTCTCAAAAGCGAGCCTTCTCAGAAATTTCCAAAAGTACGGGTTCTATCTACATCTGATATGTTGTTCACAGAGTGGTTTCGACATATATTAGAATATTCTGACCGACGCCGAAGACGTAAATTAAAATTTGTGCATCCAACCTATAGTCTGCATAATTTTAAGATACGCAGAGCGAAGAAGTTAGCAGCGTTTAAAGCCCGGTGCTTGTATGACAAGGAAAAAGCTCTGAAGTACGTGGATCTGGGTCCGATTGGTAAATTAAAAAAAGAACTGAAAGTGATGGCGAAACAGACAGTGCAAGGATGGAAGTAATGGAGCACTGCCACGTGCTCTAGAATACTAAGCAAGTTTGTATTTCCAAAACTCATTTAAGCTTATTTGTGTTTAGTCTGCGCAAGCCAACCTTTATGTGTTTTTGGTAGTATTCCTGTGTTTTTTTTCGTTGAACATATATGTTGCTATTGAAACACACACGTTCTACATCCGAGTACCTCTCTTTTACTTTGAATTAGTTTTCTGTCGAGATAGTGACTTTTTCCGCTTGAAGTCGTTACCCATAGTGATACAAAATATTTTTGATGTGACCATATTTTTAAAACTTGCCCATCTAAATTCTGATGTAATAAGACAAGGTCTTTCGAAAGGTATATAGTTTCAGAGTGGGAATTGCGTGCTTTTGGTAGCTAGTCGTGTTTTTCGAAGGAACCAGCCGACCGCTATGGAGAAGTCATTCTTTTTCAGTTATTATGCTATCATAAAATAGTTAATATATTGCATTTGCTCAGACAGTCTTCGTTTATCGCATTTTTTTCCTTGGTTGTTTGGTGAATTGTAAAATTCCCTAATTTTTTCTTTAATGCGTAGAAAACCCTGTTCAACATGGAGAGCGATCTATGCCACTGTAACTACTTCAACTTGAATTTCTGTAGACAAGAAAGTCACGAATGCGAGTGTTAAATCACTAGGCTTTCGATAAGAAAACTTCCATTGGTGACAATTTCTTTCAAGTTGAAATATTCTAAATCACTAACTATGGATTGATCTCAGTGACCACTTTTCGACGGTTTATAAATTTTGTTCCAACATACGGCGTTTTGACTTTCCAGTGTGTTTTAATCATTCACTGTAGTATTTCAATAAATAGAATAATGTTTTAAAAATTATGCTTTTGACTTTTAAAAAAAGACCTGTGTAGTACATCATTATTCAATATGTAATTTCAGATTGTTAATTTCAAATTAATTCGACTCCGATCGATAAGGTCATATACGCGATAAAATTACATTGCTCTATCTTCAAGAAACAGGCAATGCCAATTTAGATCGTCGATTAACTTTTTGAAATTGGCTTTAAAATTGCACGGAAGCAAAAAAGTCCGATACGAGCTTTAACAGTTTGAATCGTTGGACTGAAAACTACGATAGTTAGGTTTTAGAAATGACAGCGTTACTGATTCACATTTTAAAACGTATGGAGCAAAGCTACTCACAAATTTTGATTTACTTGACCTAGTAATGGGGATTGAAGCTTGCTTGGTTTGGGACTTCATCGATGGAATTGTTTCAATTTCTTTCACTAGTTGGCGTCCATCCATGTTTATTTAGTATTCGGAGAGTTGCTTGATTGTTCCCAGAGTACTAGACTGGAGAAATTTGTAGAAATGAAAGTCCCAGAGTACTAGACTGGAGAAATTTGTAGAAATGAAAGTGATAGTCGCTCATTTTCTTTAGAATTGTTGCTACATTGCTATCTAAGTTTAGTATTTCCGTATCTTGGGAAGTACATTACCTGAGCACTGTTTTCAATCCTACTGGTTGCGGGTCACTTAGATGCTTTAGTGGGTCTCCCAGATGTTGTTCACTTGGGAACCAGTTACCAACACACATACCGGCGACTCGTACATTAGTCTCCTTGTTCACTTTCTGAAACTTCACGTAAGGCGCTGTACCGCGGCCCCCAAGGTTTTGGCCGAATTTGCCGAGTTTGTACGCATCTTTTTCTGTTTGTTGCGCAACTTTTTCTGTCATGGTCACCATAACTCGCGACTCACGTTCATCCCAAGTACTAGTGCGAAGTTTTTAAGTGAACCATAATGCGAAAATTTAAAGTGAGCCATAAAAAAGCTCAGGGACTTCCTGCTCCACACGGCTTTATTCTGTAAATGTTTTTACAAATACGTTACTTTGACTCCAGTGCGGATGCCTATTGAACAGACACAGTTTGTGGAAGATAATTGAACTAGGCTTCTGTTTATTTATTGTTGATGGTTCCTGTTCTCGTCAGTGGCACTTCGGGAATTTGCCTCTCTTCTCGCCCACCTCAGGGGCATTTCCCAACTGTCCGGAGCTTCCTTACCCTCCTCCCACTCCGAGCGACCCAACGTATTAAACTTGTTGCAGGAGGCTGCTGCTACCAGTTACTGCAACGTAGGAGTGAATTTTTCTTTTTACTATTTTCCCCTTGCGGGGGGAGGCCGGTGACTGGCTTTTTTAAATTAATAAAATGAAGCTACATCAATGTCGACTCATTGTTCAATTTTTTAGGTCTTGTAGAGTGATTTCTTTCTATTCCTTGCTGCCAAAATTTACTATTGTAATTCTATCATTTTATAACCGGTAAATTCCAAAGTCGTTTATTCAAGAGGGCTTCTCATGGGGATGAAATATGCCATCATTACAATATTGAATATTTCAAAATTCAATATCCCTCAGTAACGTTCCATGCGACTTCTTAAATGCATAGGCAGCTAAATAGAATTGATGGTTTACTTTTCGTTGGTGTAAGCTTCATAATTGCTGGTACGCAAAGTTGGATGTCAACAAAGTATTTGCAACATTTTTTGACTGGTTTTCTAATGAGCTCATCATGAGGAAACCTTTAAAATGAATATCTTACTAATTTCTTGACAAAATTAATTTTACTTCGGTATTGTTTCCATTTCATTTTTATTCCAAGATTCATCTGTAACTGAAATGGAGTTGATATTTTGTAGGCGATTATTGAAATGGTTTCGACATTGATACTTTAACCTGTTAACGGGTATTGACATCATATGATGTCGGCGTGGTTGTTGCATTTACACGGTCGCTGTCGATTACACATACCGTGTGAATGCAACACCGGTCACCTGGGCGGTGACCGTTAACAGGTTAATGATAGTGTGTTTTAAGTTCATATTTATCCATTTGTCTAAAAGTTCCACAACATGTTCTACTTACTTTGGTGAATATCATTATACTACTACCCGTTTGAAAATTACGTTTGGCATCGCTGCGATCACTGCCGTAAGGTTAAGGCTTACGGCAGTGCGGAGAACCACAGCGATTTCAGGGAACAACGAAAGTTCGTTGTGGCTGCCCAGAACAGCGGAAATTTACTGTTGACAAAATACTTTCGGCTTCCATCGTCTGTACGGAACCGTAAGGCGCAGAGGCTACGCAGTCGTCTCGCCAGGCTGACGAGGCTGCAGACCAGGTCTGGAGTTCTTCGTAGAGGCCGTCATATCAGAGTCTCGGGGACGTACAAGTTGCACATGCGGGTGCGTGTTATACATTTGACGTCTGCGCCCTCAACTCCGTTAGTGCCGTGGTGGTCACTCGTGGTCTGCTGCAATGCCGAACGCAATTTTTGACAGGGTAATTTCGAGATCTCAGCATCCCCTGAGTTGAGAAATTAGGGATTTTCTGCCTACAAGTGCCTTCGCAGCGCCTTTGATTAAAGTGTTCGGAACTGGTGTACCTCATTAGCTTTTTACTTACTATAAGAATTCTTTCAAAATGTAACTTTGCGACTACTTTCGTGTTGCGCACGAGTCCCTCCTACAATACAATTTTTGATGAAACGTCGTGGCATACAATTCTGTGAACGCGTAGTCCTTTTCATTTTCTGAATACGAACGTGTTACAAACATTCATTTAATTGAGACTTTAAAACTGAGAACAAGACTCAGCTTCAACTGAGTTCACGAGATTTAAGTAAAAAGCAGGAAACTATATATCAGAGTACGGTGTTCTATAAACGTGTGTCGTAGGGGGGACTTTTGTAGCAGTTCTGTAAAATACGTTTTAATTATTTGTGTGGTATTTAGCTCTTGGTAGACCCTGTGTATTCCATACGCTCTGTGACCTTGTATATAGTGGTGTTGAACCCACTGGTCAACCTTTTCGGGCAAAGAAGAGTGTGTTGGAAATTTTTTTGTAGTATTGCCTTTCCATTCGTGTCATTCGTCACTAAACTCGGAGCTGCACCTGATCAGCGCCCATTGTAATAATCGTGCATCGATTCGGCTATCGTTATCAATCTTTGTTTTGTTCGAAAATCCGACTGAGCCAGCGCTTTAGGCCAATTCGTATGGGGTGTTGGAGATGTCTACTTGCACGGATTTGAACTATCTTATTCTGTGTGTTATAGTTTGACTGTGGAAATCTCTGTAAATTAGCGCGCTCAAGGTAATAGTGTTCCATGATGAGCTTGTGCAACGTAAATTTTCCCACTAAAATTTTGATTTTTCGGTACTTCTGTATATGTATTTTTGTATGGTCTATAAAGCCTTGAAATAAAATTTGTTGTCAAGACTTGTATACTAAATAGACTGAGAATTTTTTTGCGTATTTTAACAACTTCATTAATCCGTATTTGAAGTATGATAATGATCGCCGTGTTGATTTCGAAAACGAATCTAAACTTCACTGGGAAGTCTTGGTTACGGGGTAGATTCATTAGTATTTTTGTACTCTGAAAACCTTTGAATTTTGCCTGCTGCATACTCGCATCCGTGTCAACTTACTAATTTGTCAAGTCCGACGACTGATAGGTACGCTTTTGAAGTATGGTATACGGCTCTTTTCTCGCACCTAGCTTATGACTGGTTTTATTTACTTATTTAGCTGCTTTGTTACAAGGTTTGCTAAGAGTTGCGCATGGGTATCTTGTGTTAAGTTAAGCGAAGGAAAGTTGACAAATTTTTGTTGATTTCGTTTGAGACTTCGCTGCTCAGCTGGATCTCTCAACATGTCTGGTGTTAAATGCGGCTTACAGGACAATCTTGAGTTACAACATATTGCATGCCGAATTTTTTATTGCCTTCATTTTAAGTCAAACGATAATATTATAAATTATATATTTTGAGCTTGTCATTCTGTCTCACGTGGATGACAGTAGCAAGTTATGCATATTTTCATCTGATTTTAGGTTAATAATAAAATTAAAATGTCCTCTGTACCTGATGATTGTAATTAAGTTTGGGCATTGTAAAATGAAAATGTTTTGGCGATAGTTTAATGTCTTACTTTTCATTTCCAATTGCGGGTGCCCTGTTATGTGTGAACTAAGTATAGGTTGCGCTTATCATGACTTAATTTCATTTCTAAGGCAAAACTTCCATTGATGTTCATATAGAGTATTCACACGTCCTATGAGTAGAACTGCTACGCGAATTTCTCACGTCTATGACCCTTCCATGCCTTGAGGTTCTTATCTTTTAAAAACCGAACTCCGTTGGAGTTGAACGCTGTTGAACAATTACTGTATTATTGGTAGGCATTATGTATCAACATGCTTTGAATTTCCATCTCATACATGCCTAAGTGTTGGTTTTACTCCAGATACGGTGAACAGATTATTGGGTGTATAAATTGTGATGGCGTGAAAACTTGATGGGCGCAATTTGATTTCTTTAAGTATTCTTGTCATCCTTCGTTAGCGCTTTCTAACTAAAAAGTGCAGTAATACAAATGCAATTGGTATCTATTTCCTTACATTTTTGCATCGGATAAAAACTCTTAAATTTAGAAACTGCATCTACTTTAATGAAATTCAAGCATTGTTTGAGCTCAGTCCATGGGTATAACTGCGCCGCTAAAGAAAAAAATATTTGCGTTGCACTAACTTGAATTATATGAACGGTGTTGAATTATTTGAGAATATTTTTCCAGTATCTAAGAGCAGCCATGTACCTCAATACAAGACTCTTCTTCTCCCTTCTGGTAATATATTTATGAGATGGTCTTAGACTTTAAGCGTTAGTGAGTGGATCTCTGATGGATACACTTTGCAACATATTCACAATACTGCTCCTGTAAAGTTTCGTAACTCAACTTTCAAAGATCTTCACACTTTTACCAATATCTTGAATGAAGCCAAATTCATGTACCTTCTTATCATACGTGCTTAGGGTAAGTTTGGTTTTCGTAGGCTTAGATGCTTCGACAAATTATGTCGTAAGGTTTTTGAACTTCGTGCCTTTTTCGTCGGTTTATGCGTAGCAGTAGGTCGTGTGAGTACATTTTTTCTTCACCGTGGCATGTGAGTTAAAGAATTGGCCTTTAAAGAGCGTTTTCTTGCATTTAACTGGATGGCCCGGTTATTTTTTTTGCTACGCAATGTGTCACCTTCCTTTGTTATTGGTCTTGGTAGCTCTTAACTCTTGATACCAGTGCTCCTTTTTGAGTAACTGTGAAGTCGTTAATTGTATGCTTTTGGTACGAGTTTTCTAACGCTTTCTTTATTATAATAAATATTCATGATGTGCTTTTGGAAGCATATTCGTCATTATGTTTACTGTGCCTCATCTAGCCGTATATCAGTCGTTGAGAAAGTACCGTTTCTCTTATACTTGGCAGTTGGAGTTTCGATCGTAGGTTTTGATAAAGGTTTTTATTCAGAGGTGTTGGCCGTTTCGTGACGATGTTGAGTACAAAGACGTGCGTTGTCACTTGTGAGTACCTCGTAATTCTCTCGCTCCATAAGTTTACTGTACAGAGCCTGACGTTTTTAAAGTATATTCTTGTATGCTAGCCACAATTGAAAACTTCTTTGTATTCACAGTTGCTGCAGCAATTGGAAGAGCTGTACATCTTCAGCTAGCTCTATCAATGTCAAGCAACTGTATTGTCGGAACTCGAGCGAACAATGCAAAATTAAAAACAAAACGAACCACTGTCCGATAGTCCACTTGCGCTGTTGTAGATGTACTTAGTCGCTAAATTACTGGTCACGATGCAGGTTTTCTCTAAGCTTGTTGCTGGGGAAAACGACCTCGTGATTGTAATTGAATTTTGCTCACTTATGAACTAGGTCTATTTTTGTATTATTTTTACATCATTGAAATATGGTTGAGTGATTTCACTCACTCCAGTTTCCGTATCATACTATCTCTGGATTAACTTGACGTCAATTTTTCTAATTACACTGCAAATCGCTCTTGCTTGGATATGTTTTAGTCATGCAATTTCGTGTGCAAATGTTAGCAAAACGTGATTAGCATTTAAATTTTTCGATTGCGGTGTTTTAGAATTGTAATTTGAATTTCCTCTTTTGAATACGGTTTAATTTTTGTTGAGAGGAAGATAGTTTTTTTCATTGTGGTTTCCGCGAATGTCTTCAGTTCTCTTGCATTTTGTGAAAACTTGCATGCTGTCTGTGCTGAATAAGACTAAAATAAACGTGTAAAATGATCACTGTAGTTTGATATTTATTTCCTATTTTTATTGTTAGGGTTACGTAGGAAAAGAAAAAGCGTATTCATTTTTTTGCACTGATTATTCCGCTTGCAAATTCAAACATCTTGCTTTGGAAAGGAGAAACTTTTGTGTCAGTATTTTTATCTGCAGTTGGAAAATGAAGCAATGTATACGACTGGAAAGAACTACTCCGCGAAGTTAACCCTACAAGACTAATTTACCTTATGACTTGACGAACTATCGCGAACGAAATTGTTCGTATTTCATGCACAAGTGCGCATATTCACCCTTGTAACGAATACAGTTGGTATCTATTTACTTACATTTTTGCATCGGATAAAAACTCTTAAATTTAGAAACTGCATCTACTTTAATGAAATTCAAGCATTGTTTGGGCTCAGTCCATGGGTATAACTGCGCCGCTAAAGAAGAAAATATTTACATTGTGCTAACTTGAACTATTTCTAATTATTCAGGATTAAACTGTAATTTCTAATGTTTATCACAACCGGCGGTGGTCCTTGTAGGGTTTAAATCCTAAGGAATGAACTACTGACGAGTTTTAACAGTAGAACTCCTAGAGCCAGTTTCTTACAAAATTTCACTTATGAATGATTTCGCGTTAATTAACATATAACTTACTAGATTAACCATGGCGTTAAGACCCGCCTGAGCTGAAAACCGGCACATCCGGTCACAGAAGTTGAAAAGAGCAAAGTACCGGTAGTACACAAAGAATGAAAGTAAATTACTTTTTTCGAAAAATCGAAGTTCCAAATTTGTAGTCGAAATGAAAATCGGAGCCTCACAGCTCAATGATTTTTTTTCCTTTTTAAGTCTGTCACCCAAGGTCTAGCAGAGAAGAAGCTGTTTCTGCACCTTCTTAGTGTACAGCTGAGCACTTTTCTTCCTCTACCCTTTTGTTGAAACAATTGTTTTCAGCAGTGTTTCTTAAGCGATGCCACCAATTTAAGCAAATTACAAGAAACAGCGCTATTTATTGGAATTGGAGAATCTCTCAATTTCCTTTTTTATGTATTTCTCTCTGGCGAGTCTTAATGCTGGGCTCGACGACTAGCAATACAAAAGAATAATGAGCCGGAACTTTTCCAACTTGTGCTTTTCCCTTAATTAGAGATTGAAGCCCTTCAGGGGGCATACGATTGGCAATAGGGTTGGCTTAGTTAGGTTTGTCTGCCTCATGCTATGGGGACTTGAGTCCCTAGGGGGGCACTGTTAAGTTACCTCAGCCTAAGGTAGGCCTTTGAGACTTCCATCTTTCGTGCCCACTTTGCTTTCTTCCATTTCCATGCCTTCGTCGATGATTCTTTATATTTTTTCCTTCTTTCTTAACTAGCTGTTTCTACACGCAGGGGATCTTGTGTGGGAACACACCTTGTGCATAGATTCCTTTTCATACTAAATGGTCCCTTCTCTTACGGTTACTGAAGCGCTGCTGTCACTACTGCTGCTAGTTCTACTTGGAGATTGAATGGAGTACCAGGGCTCTTCAATAAGAATTCTGCTATTCAGTTGAAGTTATTTTGAAGTACATGAATAAGCATGAAACGGGCAAGATTTTACTCAACTTAAGTGCTCACCTGTCGTGGTAAAATGTCTTTTTATTTTGTCTTCTTGGTTAGATAAGCTTTTGGGACTTCATCTTTCGTGCCCACTTTGCTTCTTTCCGTTTTCATTCTTTCNTCCCTACTCTTTCGGTGCGAGATAGTCTGAGTTTCTGAAGGGCTGCTTTCACTACCACTACTACTACTACTACTACTACTACTTCTCTCCTTGGCAGTTATTTTAAAAAGCAAAATATGTAATGTTCAAATTCTTAAACTATCTCTCCACATGGACTGAATAGGAGGTGCATCATAATTAAAAAATTATCATGCTTGTAGCCTCATGCGGCGCTTTTGTACTGGCGGTTGGCCTTTCTCCTTATTACAACATCTCATCGGGCGTTCCTTATAAGGCGAGAATCCCAGACAATGTATTGACGGAGCAAACCGCTTGCGAAAGTTTGTTGATCGCGAAAGTTGTCGCGCGTGGGAGGATGCGGGTGTTGTCCGTGCAAAAATGGAGCGGTCGAGCTCAAGTGTTACGAACTCGGCGCAGGTCATGGGAGAGAGCATGAGCAATGCTAACTAGTTCGTTCATACAGCGTTCGTTAGCAGCAAACATATGAGCATAAATGTTCAATTCTCTTTGCTCCTTTGAAGAGCAGTTTGTTGAGTTAAGGTTCTTCTGCTGAGCGAATCTGATTAAATCAAGCTTCATATCCCTAACCGATGATCCTTGCATTTTATCAATTACCGCAGCTAATGTTTCACTATCCATATGCATATCCATATTCACTATCCTCTTCTTAAAAAATATTTATGGATAACTGTTTCCTTTGTACTCGTCGAATACAAAACTGGTAAGAGCTACCAGAGACGAAACTTCATACGTTAATCATTGAACACATTCCGCTTCATTCTGATTCGTTTAATGGTACACGAAGCTAAGCCCGGAATTATGCAGGCTCCTGCATGTATTTGCTAAAATTTGAATACTTCCTTCAAAAACTTGACTATTTTGACACAGTGTAATTGAAAAAATTGTCAGGGTATTTCTGAAGCAAATTCGATTACAAGGTTTAAAAAAAAATGTTTTATGAAACGATGAACAGAAATAGGCAAAATGAAGGTTCAGATTTATTCATACCTCGTTCGAAAATTGATTGTAAAACAGTAATTAGTGATTACTCACAATTCCCTGGTTTCCTTGCGTTAATTTTTTTTAACAGTCTCCACAAATTCTCGATTGGATTAAAATCGAGACTCAGGCTTCGCCACTGTAAAACGCTTCAATAATTACCCTCCGACAATTTATTATCTAACAGATTTGGCTGTGTAGTTTAGATCATTACCATGATTAAAGATTCGGTTAGGTCCAAGATCAAATGCTTCAGCAGACTGTTTCATATTTTCTTTAGCACTGCGATGTACTGACCTCGTATCATAATCCCATTCAAGTTCACCGACGTGGGGAACATTCGTATCTATACTTTCTAAGCTTGACACAGTTCTTATTAGTCACATAAACGAAACGAATTGTCGTACGAAATGTTATTTGTATGATAATTTATGCACGGGAGATAAGTTGCAAAATACACAAAAAGCTCAGGAAGTACCTGTAAAAAATGGTAAAATATATTTGAAACTTTTCAAGAGAATTATTACAAAAAGCTGTCTTGAATGCTTATGGTGGAATTTTTTAGGAAGATAAACATAACCTGAAACATACGTGATAATATGTTGAAAAAAATATAACATACAGCGCAATATAAATAAACCATTAACACATCAATATAAATGTGACAATGCAAAAAACGAAATGTCTTGAGTAACTAAACTATTAACTAACGTTAACATGAGTATCGAAGTTTAACAGGTATTGCAATTAAGCATTGGAAGAACGTTGAACCAATGTCATGGACATGTACAATAGTTGTAATGAACTACGAGAAGATTCAGGACAAAGATAAGCATTATTTGTGTACAACTCTGCAAGCTTTTAATAAATATAGTATTGTACAAGTTTACTAGCTGTGAGATTCAGGATGGAGAGTTATATTTACCTTCAGATACTTCAACGATTGGAACTTTTTGTACAGTGTTTGAGGGCTACTTGAGGATGTGTCGTTTTCAGTTCATTTCACACTCGAATCATTTATTATCTTATTTTATAAGTAACCCATCCAGATTATGTCATTCTTGCTTGAAATGCAACTACGATGGTTTTAAAGTCGTGAATATTAATTAGTCATGCCCCCTTACATTGTTCCAGGAAGCTTTAGGGCTAATGCTGCCGGGGACATCGATGGTCTAAAAACGCCTTTTAAGCTCTAGTTCAGGGGTTCCCAAACTTTTTTCGCCCCGAACCCCTGAAGAAATTTCATTCGACACTGGCACCCCCTGAAATTTGCCCGCCGCCCATTTTCGAAGGAAGGCCATGCTGGGGTAGCCTACCTAAATGCGCGGTGATTAAAGCACACGTTACTGGAATTTCTGGCACCTTCACGAATATCGTCTCGCACCTCAGGTTGGAACCCCTGCCCTAGATAGATAAAGTATCTAATGTATGGCTACACGTCGTTCAGCAATATTCAGTTCATTCTCAACAAACCACAGTAACTAAAGATCGATTATTAGAGAGAGAGTTTTTTCGATCATGTGACCCCCAAACTCGCGTAATTTAAATCACATGGACTATTACGTTTGGAGCGTCGTTGGCAGGGAGACTAATCGATATCCTGATAGTACCATAGCTTTGCTAAAGGCCGCCCTTCCCCAGGTAATATCCAAAATTAATGAGGACCGCTCACTTTTCAGCTCGTCAACAGTTTTGGATATGCATAGAATCAGCCATTTAAGTCAAAGTTATTTCCAAATGGTAATTTAATAAAAGTATCATCAAGTATATGTGTATAAATTTAATTTAGGTATGCCATTTTTTTAAATATAATTTTTTATTTAACATACTAAAAATGTTCTCAAATAACCCTCGTGCTCTGTATTATAAGGGGTTTGTGCCACTGCAATTCATTTGAGGTTAGTAAAGTTTTTTGCCATTACCTGATGAACGAAAGCTAAACAAAATATTATTTCCGATTTGGCTTCACGTGCCAAATTTGGATGTAAGTGTTTTACAATTCGAGCATTACCTCCGGAGAAGTATAGAGAATAAGATATACGTCGAGCTTGCCAGGCCACAGGTTCTTCTCCTTTTCGTTTACGGAGCTCGAGGTTAAATAAGGCGAGTCGAATTCATAATAACAATTTTTTTCAAGAATAATATAATATTAACTTATTCGTTTCAGAAAACTAAGACAAAACTGGGTAAAAATACCTACTATTCGGAACAAATAAATAATTGCTGCCTGGCAAATTCTGCTATTGCTTCAGGCTCGGCAAAGCGCGGGAGAACATCAGATGGGCATATGGCAAGCTGACCAAAATAAAATATCTAACCTAAAAGCAAGAGGTCTAAGCTCAGTTTTCCATGTACAAACTAATACATTTGAACAAAATTTTAATTTGTTTTCTTAAGAACTGCAGTATTTTAGGTTTTTCTTATACTCAGGCGTTGGGCCCAGGTCAACGGCGGTACGAGCAAATATTCGACTCTTCCTGCGAGGTTACTTACCCACCTACATGAGAGGCTAAACAAGGTATGTAATGGGTGGTGCATCAGATGGGAGTTAAGAATTCCCTCACTGGACTTTATCATTGAGAATTCCTTGCTGTATCGGAGTCCAGTTACTCTATTTCCCTATTAAAAATCAAGGACGTATCGCCGGTGGATTAAGGAAGACACGATCGATTAAGAACGAATTAAAGGGGATTCGGCCGTCTCGGCCTCAAAACGCTTCCGTCTCGCTTAT